>BSBM01000151.1:1052500-1207500 GCA_027924585.1 Larix kaempferi | reverse complement strand
TGAGTTATCAGGTGACAAAACTTGACTTTGACTTTTCCCTATGGCCGAACCGAGTGGCTTGAAGATTTATGTTGAGTTCCCCCCGTTAGGTGTGAATCCAAGTAAATCCTGTAACATTTCATAATTCATTGTTGAAATCAGAAGAAATGCACTTTATTTAATCTTCCTCTTTGAGTTTGGTCTTCCACCCATTTAAAATATGCTATGATTAGGTACAAAATTTATAAGAAATAACTATTTGGAAAGAGATTTGTTGTTAAAAACACACATCCAAATTTAAAGAGAAGCCTTACTACAATTAAACAAAATATAAAGAATAAGAGATAATGAAGAAAAGGAGATCATTAACCTCAATTTAGAATATAAAACGTATATTTCTTATATAAATAAATTAAAAAAGAAAATCAACATTGTTAAAACAAAATCAAAGTTTAATGGGTTTTATATGAAATTTGGAGTTGGACAATCTTAAAATTATGTGGCGCGGGCATGGTCTTAGTTATCAAATTGGGACATAAAATTCACTTATGGATGGGTGCAGGCCGGGGCACCAACATACGGGCTGAATTGCTGGCATTATGGGCCATCCTTTGGATTGCCTGGAAGAAAGGCATCCCTCGACTTCAAGTGGCTGGTGATTCACATTGTATTATCAATTGGATCACCAGAAAGTCTTCTCTCAATGTTCTTCATCTTCAACAGTGGATGGATCATATACACAATCTGAAAGCATCTTTCGAGCTGATCTCTTTCCAGCATATCTACCGTGAATTCAACTTTGATGCTGATAGGTTATCCAAGGTGGCGGCCGGCAACATGGATGGTCGTCTCTTTTTCGAGGAATGGTTCGATAATACACTACGAGAGAAGGGATCTTATATGCTATTCTAATTTCGTCACTGTCTTATTTAGCCACTGACTGGTATTTTTGTAATTATTTTTTCCTTATTGTACATCGAAATCTGGCCAACTGTATTGCCGAAGACTGGTCTGGACTGTCTTTTTTTGTAAATTTGCTAATGTTAGATTGAAGCATGGTCGACCTTTGGGTCCTGGAATTATGTGGTTGTGTTGTTATAAGCCAATTCCATTCTCGTTTCTTGATGTAATCTTGATTCCTTAAGAATAACAGATTTCATTTTTTTCGTCTTGAAAAAAAAAGACAATCTTAAAATTATGTGAGATGAAAAACTTTGTCGATCATTTTATGGTTGTCATTTAAGAATTATTAAGGCTCTTCAATGTTTTTAAACTTTAAAACAACTATGGATCCTTAAAAAAATTCAACTTGCCCACATCATATATTGATTTCAAACTATCTATAACACTTTCTAACTTTATAAAAAAACTTATAGGATGGAGTGTGAAAAAATTACAATCTTCTTCATAAAAATTAAATTGGACAAACTAAATACAATTCTTAAATAAATTCATATTAAATTTTTTAATCCAAGAATAATGAGATTGTAACATGTATTTCATATATTGGTACAATATTTTTTTTTATAAAAATAATAATAATAATAATAATGTTTGAATCTTATTGGTAATTCTCTTTTTTGTTTCTATTGGAAGTTTCTATGTTATTTCTATTGAGTGTATCTATAACAATATGTTATGACTATAAAGTTAATAAATTAAATTAGAAACAAAAATGACCTTAAAAATGAAAAACTAGAAAACTAATTACTATTTTTTTTCAGTTGAAAAAAAGTTGTAACTTTTTATTTGATCAAAGTTACAAAATATTCTCAAAAGTGATTAGAAGTTTCTAAGTCACGATCTTAAGTCCATGATGACCATCCCACAACTTATGACATGTTTACATAGCCATAGCTTGATGTACTATATAACTACAAAATAATAGCTAACAAGTATTCAACAACCCCCATTGCATAGATCCATCGACAAAAAAATCACAAAAACCAACAGTCCACGGAAAATTATATGGCAAGATGGCTTCCATAATCTACCGCGATGTCATCGACCCATTCCTCGAAAGTAGTTGATTCATCTAATGGACCAATGGATTCTTTAGACAATTTGTCTCCTTCAGTATTAACTTCCCAGTAAATATGACGTAAAGGGATCTGCTCAAAGGACTTGATGAGATGAGATGTTTGATTCAGCCAATAAAAAAAATGAATAGTGTGAATATCATGTTTGCCTGCAGCCTAGTCAATTAAAACTTTGAAGTCTCCAAAAATATTTATGCAAAAAATTCCTCTTTTAGATGTGAACGAGAGTAAGCCCCATAAGGCTAACAGTTCAGATTTCGTGTGTATACCTCTTCCAACTCCCATTAATATTGCCAAGATAACTTTGAATATAATAAATATCGTAAAATAACTTAAAAATTTGTGAAAAAAGTTTTTCATCAATTTTATCACAATAAATAAATAGTTGTAAAGTATTAATGAAAGTTTTTTTATCCAAATAAAAAGCAAAATTTTAAAAATAAAAAATAAATAAAATTGATATAAGGGGTTATGATTTATATTTAACTTTTTTTTTAATATTCTAAACAACTTATTATAAATCAAAAGGTTTTTATTTGGGTATCAGTAGGACGTTAAAAACATACAGCGTAAAGGAAAATTAAAGACCTAAAATTATGAAGTATAAATCCCATAACCATTATGATTATTGATATTTTAGCAAAGTTAAATGAAATTATTACTAAAAACAAGATTAACATATAGTGAAAGTTGGGAAAAGGGATAAAGGTGAAGATATTTTGGGAAGCTATTTTTAATTGAATATGGAGTTACTTTATGAATTATCATAAAGTATTGTTAAAATGATAAAATCAATCTCTTGTGTTGTTTTGTTGATATTAAGATTTTCTTTTCATATAGTTCCTAGAAGACATGGTTGCAATAGAGTATAGGATCAAGAATTTCTTTCTTTGTTGTGAGGTTGTACCAAAAAAGTATTTCTATGTCGAAAGAATAATAAACAATAGACATCCCAAAGTATGGGTGTTCCTTCTTTCTATCATTTTTGATGTTTATATTAGCAAGTTAGAGGGAGGTTTAGGAGACACAAGCTATGTTAGATTAATTTCATTGGAATAATCCTCATCTTTATATTTGTCCACCATATTTTTCTTTTGGCAAGGTGTTCTTATGACATTGATGAGAATGATGTTTATATTAGCAAGTTAGAGGGAGGTTTAGGAGACACAAGCTATGTTAGATTAATTTCATTGGAATAATCCTCATCTTTATATTTGTCCACCATATTTTTCTTTTGGCAAGGTGTTCTTATGACATTGATGAGTAATAAGGAATTATAAAATATTGATGTTTTAGAATTATAATTTTAATCCATAGCACAAATTAAAAGATTATGATAATCGAATACAATATCACTTAAGTATTTGTGTAGATCACAATAATAATTAAAAATCTAAGCTAATTCACATAGGTATCTTGGAGTTTCATCACATGCTTCCCAAAAATATAATGTTGAGAAAAAGATTAATGAATGATGGAATGTTTAAATCATCAAATATTTAATTCTAACAAAGAAAATAAAGTTCTCTTTTAAAGGCTTGTTACTCACATTTAATCTTATATCAATGTGAAGTTTATAACTTCAATGTCTATAAAGAATCTTAACGATAATCTTGTAGATTAAACACCATATATTTTTCTTTTATTAGGGACCACCCCCATTGCCTTCGCTAGAAGTAAGCTTAGATGGCGGTGTTGAGTTATCAGGTGACAGAACTTAATTTTAACTTTTCCCTAAGGCCGAACTGAGCAGCTCGAAGATTTATGTTGCGTTCCCCTTGTTAAGTGTGAATCCAAGTAAATCCTATAACATTTCATAATTCATTGTTGAAATCAAAAGAAATGCACTTTATTTAATCTTCCTCTTTGAGGTTGGTCTTCCACCCATTTAAAATAGGGTACGATTAGGTACATAATTTATAATAAATAACTATTTCGAAAGAGATTTGTTGTTAAAAACACACATCCAAATTTAAAGAGAAGCCTTACTACAATAAAAAATATAAAGAATAAGAGATAATGAAGAAAGGGAGATCATTAACTTTGAAATTTAGAATATAAAACTTATATTTCTTATATAAATAAATTAAGAAAGAAAATCAACATTGTTAAAACAAAATCAAAGTTTATATTTCAAGAGAAAAAGCGTGAGGTGCTGGTTTGTGTAGTAAGCATCATGAAGCCGGTTCAGGTTTATTAGGTTGAGGAGGATGCTCAAAGGTTTGATAGGGTTGGTCTATTCTCATTTGACATCAATTAGCCCATTCTCTTTTTTGATGGAGCTGCACAAAATGGAGTATGTGCAGCTGGTGGAGTAATTTTCTTAAACGATGATCATTATTTCTCTCTTCGGTTAAATTCTGGTAAAGGAACTAATATGAAGGCTGAGTTGATGGCACTATGGTGTGTTCTGAGGGTGGCTAATATCTTTGGGTTGGTTGATCTGAAATTATTTGGGGATTCTCATGTAACAATCAAATGGGTTGTGGGAGACTATCAACTAAATGTTCTTGCTCTTCGTCACTGGTGCCAACGTACAAGATTGGAAATTGAAAGACATGGCTACATTGCTTTTGAGCATATCTACAGAGAATTTAACTCTAAGGCAGATAAATTATCTAAGCAGGCTCTTGATGGTATTGAAGGCCACTTAGTGTGGGAAGAATGGTGGAATTCCATCCTGCAAGATGAGGGGGTCTGCTCCTTTTTTGGATTAAGTCTTTTCATTTTCTGATGTTTTTGATTAGACTGATTTCTGAAGCTTCTTGTAGTTTGCTTTTGGAAATCTCTGTTCACTTGGGTTGAGGTGTTGAGGTTGTGTTTTTTTGAAGTTTGTTTAAGACTAAGTGTGTAGTGATCATTGACTTCTGATTTTTGGTGAAAGCCCCAGAACTCTCTTTGTACTATTTGATTCGCAATGAATAACAATAGTATGTTTTTTTTCACTGAAAAAAAAAAAAATCAAAGTCTAAGGGGTTTTATATGAAATTTGGAGTTGGACCATCTTAAAATTATGTGAGATGAAAAACTTTGTCAATCATTTTATGGTTGTCATTTAAGAATTATTAAGGCTCTTTAATGTTTTTAAACTTTAAAACAACTATGGATCCTTAAAAAATTTCAACTTTCCCACGTCATATATTGATTTCAAACTATCTATAACACTATCTAACTTTATAAAAAAATTTAGAGGATGTAGTGTGAAAAAATTACAATCTTCTTCATAAAAATTAAATTGGACAAACTAAATACAATTCTTAAATAAATTCATATTAAATTTTTTAATCTAATAATAATGAGATTGTAACATGTGTTTCATCTATTGGTACAATATTTTTTTTATAAAAATAATAATAATAATAATAATATTTGAACCTTATTGGTAATTTTCTTTGTTGTTTCTATTGGAAGTTTCTATATTGTTTCTATTGAGTGTATCTATAAAAAATCTTCTTCATAAAAATTAAATTGGACAAACTAAATACAATTCTTAAATAAATTCATATTAAATTTTTTAATCTAATAATAATGAGATTGTAACATGTGTTTCATTTATTGGTACAATATTTTTTTTATAAAAATAATAATAATAATAATAATAATATTTGAACCTTATTGGTAATTTTCTTTGTTGTTTCTATTGGAAGTTTCTATATTGTTTCTATTGAGTGTATCTATAACAATATGTTATGACTATAAAGTTAATAAATTAAATTAGAAAAAAAATGACTTCAAAAATGAAAAACTAGAAAACTAATTACTATTTTTTTCAATTGAAAACAAGTTGTAACTTTTTATTTAATCAAAGTTACAAAATATTCTCAAAAGTGATCATAAGTTTCTAAGTCATGATTTTAAGTCCATGATGACCATCCCACAACTTATAACATGTTTACATAGCTATAACTTGATGTACTGTATAACTACAAAATAATAGCTAACAGGTATTCAACAACCCCCAGTGCATAGATCCACCGACCAAAACTCACAAAAAAAAAACACTCCATGGAAAATTATATGGCAAGATGGCTTCCATAATCTACCGGGATGTTATCGACCCATTCCTCGAAAGTAGTTGATCCATCTAATGGACCAATGGATTCTTTAGACAATCTGTCTCCTTCAGTATTAACTTCCCAGTAAATATGACTTAAAGAGATCTCCTCAAAGGATTTGATGAGATGAGATGTTTGATTCAGCCAAGGAAGAAAATGAATAGTGTAAATATCATGTTTGCCTACAACCTAGTTAATTAAAACTTTGGAGTCTCCAAAAATATTTATGCAAAAATTCCTCTTTTAGATATGAACCAGAGTAAGCCCCATAAAGCTAAGAGTTCGGATTTCATGTATACCTCTTCCAACTCCCATTTTAAAGATGATCTTATGATATTTTTCAATCGATAATACCATTCCAACACTGCAAACTCCATTTTTAACAGCACCATAAAAAAAACAAAAAAGCCATTATTATTCATAATGTAAAAAAAAAAATTGGTTCGATCAATTCAAAAAATTTATTGTTTCCACTAGTAGAAAACTAATTACTATATTAAATAAATAAACATAAATCCAGAATGGTGAAAATATAAGATGGACTTATACTTGTTATATAAAAAAATATTTAAATAAACAAAATATTTTAAAAAATATATATATTTATTTCAATAATAATTAGAGGGAGGTTTAAGAGATTACAATAATTTATTTATGCTCTAATATAGGCATGACTCACAAAAGTTATGATTATCATATGTAAGAAGGTCATTTATGCTAATTTTGTGTATGACTATAGAAAGTTGGAGGAAGTGACCTCTTACAAATATCTCGGAATTGATATTCATCACAAGCTCAAATTGGAAAACGATGAATGGAGGGTGGAAAAGAAGTTCCTCTTTGAAACACTCGTCACTCTCATTATCTTGTACGACTATAAGTTTGGGGTTCCATCATATCTAGAGAATCTTGGAGAAAATTTGAGCAAATCTAGATGAGTTTTATAACTTATAACCTTAAAATAAAATAATACACACTATCCTATTCTCCTCATCGAAGTGTGTCTCTCCCCCATAGAGAGTGTGACTATGACAAGGTACTTGATGTACAAGCATAAGATAAACAACCTAAAATTGCTTGAAATTCTAGCTAAAATCACCTGCATCTCAAGGGGGGTGGCATAAAGATGCCATGGCTTGGTTAAACCATTGAGAGATTGAGAAAAATGCCACTTTGCAAAATATCGATAACATAAAAAATATTATTACATCTAAGTTTAGAGAGAAAATGTTGTACGAGAAGGATTTAGAGGTTAAAATAAAATTGAGATACTATGAGGAGGTGATTAACCCTACTCTATCTAGAATATTTAAATTATTTCTCTGTTTTAACTAGTTCAAAGAAGAAAATTAATATTGCCAAGATAACTTAAGCACGAACTCTCTGGAGTTCCATAGAAAAAGGGGATGGTGGACAATACCTAAAACCTCATGGGATGAAAGGATTTGCCATCTCTATGAAATTATGAGCATTGACGATGAAAATCACTCTCTCTTAAAATGCCCTTTGTACATCTACATTAAATAAACCAAAATTAGTCTCATTATTTAGACATTAACCATCATCGTATCATCATTATCATAAATAAATTAATTATAGAATTTGGGTAGACTAGCACCATAAGTTTTTCTTAAATTACACCAAAAACATATTGTCTATCATGTAATTTTCGTAAATAATGTAATCCACTTCAGGTGTGCAATGTGCAATGCAAAGTTTATGGCTGCATATTCTTCTTCTGTAACTCCAGACAGTGATACTCTTTGGCCGCGTGAAATTTCTACTTAAGAGCGTGAATATTGTAATTTTAAGTCTTCAACTTGCACATATCGATTTTATTGATATAAACAATTGTGTACGAACTGCTTTAATGGTATACTGAAATATTTCCGTGAGGATAGCGATATTTTTGGTTGCAGAGAAAGCGACTATTGCACAAAGCTTCACGTCACTGGTCATGTCTGGAACATCTAACTCATAAAGATACTTCTCTAATATCAACATCTGTAAACGTTCATAAATGCCAAAGTGTCGTTTTGTTCTGTTTTCACTTTTGAGACCTTAGTAAAGGGAAGTCAGAGAATTGCCACGTAATGTTCATATTGAAAACGTTACTTTCACCTTTTTGGTGGATTTGCTCTAAAAACGTGCTTTATCTCTCCTAATATTATTACATTAAACAAAGTGATTATCTCTCTTAATATTATTAGAACTAGTATAACTATTTAATTTGTGGTTGGTGAAAAACGTTATAATGCCACGAATAAGTTATGTTCTTCTAGTTAAAAGAGTTGTCTGTCATGAAATACCTGTCATTCATGAATTGACTACCATCTATGTATTTGCTACTAGTTATCCATGCATCAACTACCAGTTTTTTTTTCCACTCCAAACTCTAAAATATAAAAACCTATTGGTATAATAAACAAAATAATTTCACAATAAAAAATAACAATATTAAAAAATACTATACATTTTTTTTCCCTAGGAAAAAAAGGCGAATCTGCTTTGTATTAAAGAAGAGTCATTTTACACAACCACAAGGGTCTCTAAAAAACTGAATGCAACTATCATCCTATCAGCAGTAGTCCATAAAAAACAACCATATTCAGACCTTCAGAAAGTATGTTGTCTAAACAAAAAAACGTGGCGCCAAGCCGATATCAAAATAAGTATAAATATTAGAAAATCAAAAAGGGATAGGCTTGGGGCCATATTGCATCCCTGGATCATGAGACCAAGTCTGGCAATGTCCAACCTCCAGGAGGAGACCTTTTTTGGAGAGCTCGTCCGTCACATGATTCATTTCTCTATAAACATGGCAGAAAGTAATTTGGTTGATGGTTCCAACCATACGGGAGACCTCCTCATAGATAAATAAAATAGAGATGTTCCTAGGCTTCCATCTTTCCTTCATCCATTGTATGATGAGAGATGAATCGCCAAAGACTTGGATGGTATGTAAGCTCTTCTCAATGGCAATATGCAAAAGTAATTTCAATGCCATCAATTCAGCATGGTTGTTGGAACTATGTCTGGTGGAGGTAGCAAACTTGATCCATTGAGTTTCATTAAGGAATATAATCCCTCTAGCTCCTCAGAAAGAAGGGGTCCCCTGAGCAGCTCTGTCGAAGAATCCCCATGGTGCCTCCCTGTTGATATCAACCTCCATGACATTCCGGGCAAGTTTGGTTCCATGATCAAAGGGAACCGCCGAAATAATACCCATAGATCGGAGAGCTGTAATATAAGGTGGAATGTTTATATGCTGGAAAACGATAGAGTTCCTAGCCTTCCAAGTATACCAGAGAAAGACAAAAGGGAGAGCTAAATGAGAAGTCTTTGGTGCATGGATGAAAAGTATTTTTTGTGTAGTATATATAAAAAATACTATACATTTATCTAGTCACATGTGAATATTCATATATTTACTGGTTGTTTTTCATTTTTAAATGTATGTAGTTACAAAGAAGTTATTTAATTGTGTAAAAGCTTTTATTTAGCTCAAATTTGACTGTTTGTTAAAATTTGTTTCTGATGTAGAATTTTGATAAGCTTGGCCGATTAACTTTTAATTTGCATTGTTTCACTGTATCCACATTATAGATTACGATAAAACCTCACTATCAATTAAAATTTATATCAAAATCGTGTTAAATTAATGAAAGAGGTTTTGCTTATTACACAACTAACTTAACTTACTATGATTGTGATTCTTCATGCAAACTTCTCATTGAAACCAAAATTTCAATAAATTAATATCCTTATGGAAAAGGGAAGAGGATTAATGGACCAGAGTTTTTAAATAACTTACTATGATTGTGATTCACATGGTAACTTCTCATTGAAACTAAAATTTCAATACAATAAGATCCTTATGATTGTGATTCACATGGAAACTTCTCATTGAAACCAAAATTTCAATACTTTAAGATCCTTAAAGGGTAGAGGATTAATTGATGAAATTTTTTAAATAGGAAATTGAGTAGCGCTTATTATGAATGAGGCAAAGTAATTATTAGAACAAGATCAAATATGGAGAAAAAAAAGTGTCTAGATGGGATAAAAGTACTAAGAGTACTAAGGAAAAAGGTAACTAGATTATTTGAAATCAAGAAAAACATAAACAAGATAAATTTAAAAAAAAAAAAAAAATGTTTAAGTATGTTTCAAGTAACTTCATAAAAATAATTTAATTATTTTCTCACACACAAAAAAATTGTAACTTGTTGTTCAACTTCAAGGAATCAAAGTTACAAAGTTTACATCACCATCATTTCCAGGAAAATATCCTTTAGATCTGTTTCTCCATAAATATAGTCAAAACTAAATGCCAACTCTACAAAAATTATGCTAATTTCCATCTATCAACCCCTTATTGATATTTTGGAAAGAAGATCTGCCTTAGAATTATACATTTTGAAAATATGAGAGAAGGATATGTAAGAAAAACAGTCCTTCAAATCCAGAACATGATTTTCCAACTGGTCCAGATTCAATAATTGGAGCTTCGAGACACCTGAAACCTATCGAATCACAACTTTGGAATCACCCACAATATGAAGATAGAGGATACCACTTTTTCTTGAGAACCACAACAATCCCCATAATGCAATGAAATCGGATTTTGTGTTCATATCCAAACCAACACTCATCCATAAATTTATAGAGTGGTCTTTCTTGATAAACAGAACCATACCAGCACCACAAACCCCATCCTTTGTAGCATCGTCGAAATAGCCAAGGTGAATGTCCACATAAAGTTGAGGAGTCATATATATAATCGAAAATCTCCTACATGAAAATGAATTTTTAAAGGAGGATGTGCAGACATTGCAAAATGAGCTGGAAAGATGGAAGGGCGTAGTTGGAAAACAAGCAAAAAAGAATTTGAACACATTAGCAAATGCTGAAAACTTATTAGAAAAATCATCTTTTGCATTTGAAAATGAGGAGCAAGGAGAGACTGTTTGTCCAGAGTGTGGAGATATATTTTTTGCAGCAGGACACAGAGTTGTTGTGTTGGGAGTTGTATCACAAAGGCATGTATAGATAGAGGAGGTGGAATAAGGAATGCCAGAAATAGAATTGATGGGGGAAAATGAGCCAAGAATTGAAGAGATTCCTGATTCAAATTTACGAGATGAAACAATGCAGTCCTAGCCATCAGGGGATACTGAGCTTCTTTGGGACCAGTCTAATCAGTCAGAGAGATTTGATATAACCCAGAAACAATCTCAACAGTTCAAAGAAATTGAAGAATAGGGGACTGTTACACAAGAACCAATAGCCTTGAAAATATTTAGTGAGGTTGCAACTCAGACAACAACATTTGATATCAAGGACCAAGAAGAGAACACGGTTACACAAGAACTAGTGTTTTCAAAATCATTTGCTGAAGTTGCAACACAAACTAAGATGGTTGAGGTTGAAATGGAAAGGAAGGATGCTGTCACATAAGAACCAACAGTCCTAAGAATATTTGCTGAGACTGTAACACGGACTGAGGGAGATGAGGTTGATATGGAAATAAAGTATGTTGTTACACAAGAACCAGCATCCCCAAAATCCATGGTTGAGACTAGATTACAAGCACAGACCACTGCAACTCCAATAGAGGATGAAACTGTTACAGTGCTAAAGAAAAATGAGGAAGTCATTTATCTAGACTCTGATGATGAGAAGGATGTGGAGAATAGAAGATTTCAATGGCTAGAGAAGAATATTCTCTAGCTAAATCTTGAGTTGGATAAATGGCACAAATGGATTGATCAGTTCAAGACAGGTATGATTTCTCTCCAAGAACATAGAAATGTCATTAGGGGGTTAAGGGAAAAGTCGGTTGAGGAGATATTCTTCCAGAAACTCCGGTGGGAGAAACTTCAAGAAAAATTGGAAGGATTGAAGAAACTTAAGTCCTTGCAACAAGAAAAAGACAAAATGTATACTCTTTCCCTAGAATTATTGAGTTGCAGGGCTCCATCCCCCTCTTACCCTGTCTTTCTCCATGAGCAGACAACTTTATTTCAATTGAGGGCTCTGAAAGAAGGGAGATCATTTGATTTGGCAACAGCTACTCAGTTTTTGGAAAATTTTTATGAAAAGTGATTTTGAGGATCAACATTTGTTATGTGAATTGTATTTACATGACAAGGCTTGTTATATTAACTCTCCATCTAATCCATTGCATTGTCTAGGGGATGTTCAACTAAGGGCATTTGCCTCTTTTGTCATTAACCATGTAAGATGGCGAGATGCTTTCCAAACCATCCTCAGGAATGAGGAGAATTCTACTCTCTGGATTATGGGGGAACCTTAGGATCCAAAAGCACTCATAGAAAATCATGTTGGATCTCTCAGGGTTCCTTCAATTGCTCAATACTTTGAAATTCTGCGAGATAAAATCCTCACCACATGTGTCCCAATGATTCTTAATATGCAGCAGAGTGCTCTGGAAGGTAGTGAATACTGATGGCTATATTCTTCTTCATCTCTAAAGGAAATGGATCCATATTGCTTTGAGAATTTCACGCAAGCTTTGACAAGGATTCCTAGATATGTGCAGTGCATGGAAAAATGTGGGTCTTGGTGGATTGGATTAAGATTCAGATTCCCTCTCATATGGTTTCATGTGAGTCCTTACAGAAACAGGTATTCTTTGACTGTAGAAGAAGAAAAGCTGTGTTGGGAGAAGTGGATAGCTTACTATGGGTTTGTGCCTCGAGGGGAGACAACAGAAGTTGCCTACAATCTTACAAATCTTCACAGATTCAAATTAGACTCGGATTCAGACTAGGGGAGGTAGTTGCATGAAGACATGCAATCGTATAGTTGGGGGGAGATGTTGGGTCCAGGAAATGCCCCTTTTTGGCCATCCTTATTACATCATTTTTCCCTGATTACATCCTATTTTCATAAGATATACCTATGCCTTTTTTCCAGATCAACCAATGATATTGACAGGTATAATTCGTTATTTATTTATTTATTTTATGCCTAAGATTGTTAAGGTTCTAGATCCTAGTCCTTGGTTTATGCTAATCTGTGTGATTTCATTTAGTCAAGTTCTAAAGCGCAGGTGTATCATCCAAATGGCGCCAGCTGTTACTCTTCAAATCCTGATTCCTCATAACTCCAAGGGATAGCACACTCCTCCACAAGAATCTGTAACAGGCCTCCACTAAAACAAAACCCAGTTGCAATAGACGGATCACATTCCAACTTGCTAAATCCGTTGATCTATTGATTACTGGAGTAACAACTCCTTCATGAGTAATAGCCTTGTTTAATACAGTTGTAATAGTTAGTTGTAACTCCGCAGCTTGAAGATCGTACATCTTCATTGCTGCACGATTTTAGTGGATCGTGATCTGTACTTTCAATGTATAAATTTGCGAAGGATCTCGTAGCCTGGGGTTGGATAGTTACCATTTTTCATAAGCTATAACAGAGCACTGATACTGTCAATTTCCATCATTAATATGAGAGCAGAGCTCTTCATTTATGTGTCTTAATTTGTTTTGATTCTTGGCTTCACTGTTAGAAGGCCAGGGCCCGCCTTCTCACAGAGATAGCCGTCTCAAGTAGGTAGGGTAATTTAGTTTTCTTTCTGTTGTGTGGTGTGGAATCATTGCAGATGTTACTGTTAGTTGCAGCAAAGATTAGTTTTCCTTTTGGTACTTCACAATTGCAACTTGAACAACTGTAGTAGATTGGTGCGACGGTCGACTGTGTAGGATAATTCAGTTAATGCATGTGTGTTTGAATCAGCTACAACAGCCAAGCTCAATTCCAATATCTTTCAGTTGTTTATGCTTTCTAGGATTTCCAGTAATTATCAGTTAGAGTTCAAAGCTTATATTTAGATTATGGTTGTCGTTGTATCTCCAGTTGGTTTATTAAGGTAGATAGATTATGATTGAGTAACAGTAGCTACTCGATGGATCATTTTGGTAAAGATTGAATATTGTAGTTTGATAATTATAGGATTTAACTTCTTGCAAAAGCAATCTGGTTTATTTTTATTCTTAATTTTATAACTGCTAGGTGATTTCTGTAGGAAGGTAGTTTCAATTGAATTCCTAGATGTGTGAATTAGATTAGTCTGCTTTCTGGAGTGAGTTTGGCTAGATAGACTGGTAGGATCATTATCTCCATTTAGTTAATCAACTGCTTGACATGTTTATCCACAAATTATGCTTATTGCCATTGAAACAAAAAGACCTCCCTGGGTTTGAAAATTTATATTGACCATCATGTGTGTTAGCTTTAATTAATTGACATATAGGGTGACCAACGACCACCAAGGAGGACAACTCAAACAAATTGAAACCTTAATACTTACAGCTCGTCTCATTGTTTGATTCATCACCATAACTTCACGTGCCTAGCACCACGACGATATCCACAGAGACATTCCATTGTCTCGGTGATTGGAATATTAAATGCAAAAGGTGCCTACCAGCATGAAATCATAATGGCATTATTGCTTACTCATCCTAATGTATCGGTTCAATGGTAAAGTTCATAACTTATTCATATCATACACCTGGTGGTAAGTCAAGATGGTATCGGTTTCATTTGCTAGGAATCCATAATGACATAAAGGGTCATGTACATGCACATTCAATACTATATAATTATTGTTCATAGGACTATGTATAACGCTCTGCATATATATTTCAATATAGTATAGAATTCAAATAGCAATTTGTATATAGTTCCTAAGCTAGCATTTGATTATGAAATTGCAAATAGTTCCTAGGTTAAAATTTTAATAAAATCTTGCATGTAATTCTTAAGCTCTAGAGCATACAAGGACTTGCATATAGATATTGCACGCTAATTGTAATTAGCCATTTCATATAGAAATTGTTATCCTTATATTTTGCATGAAATAGAATCTCACGATAATGATATATTGATCCTATCCATTGTTGGTATAGAGTAATAAATAGGTTAGTATAGTATTATGAATATTACAACTGACATACTTTTGTTTTATAAGCTAGGCTAAATGAAGTTCTCACCGATAGCATTTTCGACATTTTGTCTCTTAAATCATTAAGACTTTGGAGATTACAGAAACTGGTTAGAAACTCTTCGGTCACATGTTGTAAACACTAAAGCTCTTACCTGTATTCTGCGAAAAAGGATGATTCAAATGCTTTAGCATGAATGCTAAGTAAGCCTCGGGACATATGTGGGACCCCTTCATCATCAAATAGAAGAACAATAGTTAACACATATAAAATTATATCATTGAATCAACAACTAAAGGAATATGAAAATATAGTTGAGCAAGTTTAACATCGAAACGTAGATATTAATCATCTTGTCGCAAAACATTATACTTTTGACCAACACAGCATTTAGAATAGCAAGATGACATTTAAGCATTTATTGTATTTCCGCATAGTTAGATTATGCATTAAAAGCTATATTGAAAAATTTTAAATTTTTGTAAATTTTGAGATGTTACATCCTAATAGAGTTAACACTATTTCTTTTTAGTATTAAGCAACAGGGATCCACACGGATCTCACCTTCATATATCTACTATGGAATGCCAAACATTTTTCAAGGATCTTCGCCTACCACAGAGTATATGCAATAAAAATATAGCTTACAGGGATCTGGGAAGTATCCATAGTGATCTACAACACATTCATCTACCACAGAGCATGCAAATAAAGAAATAACCTACAGGGTCCCGCGTAGCATACCTCTCCATAGAGTATACAATAAAAAAAAAATCACTTACAGGGATATGGATCTACGACGCATCCTCCACCACAGAGAATGTAATCAGTATAACCTACAGGGATAGGGATCTGCGACGCATCCTCTACCATAGAGTTGGGATCTAGTGATCCGCTCTTATTCGCAATGTATCACAGACTGGCAAAGCAGAGTTTGTAATATATATAAAAACGTATACCACAGAAATTGGGATCTAAGAGGAAGCAATCCAGAATGCATAGCACATTCGTCACACGAGGAGATTTCATAAAAATCGATCCAGAATACATATGTATTCAAAAGAATCGATCCTGAATATATACACATTCAGCATAGAAGGAGATCTCTCCTCTAATATGAAACAAACATAAAAACGCAGAGATCATCAACTCAATACACAAAGATCATAAACATAAAACTCTGTTTCCTTTGCACTCACGCTATTCACTGAGATCTCAAGTCAAAGGCTGAGTTATCCAGACAACATGTTAAATGAACACTTCAATAAAAATCCAAATGATTCAACAGCATATCAATGCAAACTGTGACAGGAACTACGATTCCAACAAACCATACTATCATAGAGATCATAAACATGACAGAAAACAGGATGGGGATCGGGCTGAGGGAGCCATCCTATCCCTTTGTAGAAATTTAAACAAAACAAAACCCTCCATCCGCCTTGGCAGAGTTTTCCCCCCTTCTGCCTCCCTACCCCGCCTCCTTAAGAAGGTGCTTTCCCCCTCAATGATGGTAGTGAGCTGGCTTCTTAATGACAAATGGCGCTCAAAGAGTTTGAAAAATAATGCATTGCTATAGCAACACTACTAACAACACCGCTAGTTGGCGCTTCATTCCACTAAGGCAATACAAGGAACATGGTTCTTCATACCACATTTCCCTGCATTCTATTTGTCTCCTAACTCTTAGTTATTTATGATCACGTACTAGTAGTTAGATCTTCTTATGGGAAAGTATAGGATCCCAAGATACATATCTATATTTCTCTTAACAAGCATTTACTTCTTAAAAAGTATAAGTACTTCTTTTTCTCACACAATAAAATCTAAATATATATATATAGCACTATGTAATTAATCATAGTATATTGGCATAAATATTATGATATCTTCCTTTCCATTTTAAGGTGACTATTTCATATAGTCCTTTAAAAATTAGTTCCTTAGGCTTGTTTCTATCTTAAAACTTTATAGATAACTTCCTTGGCATTTTATGCCAAGATCAATATGATTATAATATCTACTATTTAATCATATTAGGATTAAAATAACTAAGCCATAGTATCTTAGTCAGATACTTACAGTGAGTAGAAATCCTTATAAGGACGAACCTTTATCTTAATGCTTAAGGCAATATGTAAGATTACGGGTATCAAATTCATGGGATCCCGGCCATTTCGCTCCTCCCCTTAGTGGATTCCTTTGCATGTCGTTTAGTTGCACCCATCTTTTAGCCTCCTAAGTTTACCATCTACAACTTTAGACATCTAAACCATATAAATTACACGATTTTCTGGTGGGACCTTGGCCTTGAGCTCCTCACTAGAAAACAAGTACAATATACATTTATATTTACAAACATAGTAGGGGTCTAAAAAGAGGGAAATTACAGAAAATGTTGAAAGAAATCTTATTACCTGGATAAAGGCAGTTAGCGACCGACAAGATGTCTGTGCTTAAGTCGTAGCAACCAGCAAACGGTGGCATTGAAGGCCTTAGCCCGCGAAGACCTTGGAGAGAAACCAAAAGAATAATGTCGTTACCAAACACAGCAATTACACTCTGTTTTTACTAAGTTTCCATAGAAATGGCAGAGCTTCTGCTCGTAGAGCTCGTGGGCTCAACAAAACAAACAACTTAATGAAATTTTAGACAACCTTTTCGATGCATTAAACCTTATTCAAGAACCCTTGAAACCTCTTTGCTAGATGTATGGCTGAGATCTCATTCCAGCATGAGCCATAAAGTCCTGGCTGCGGTGTCAACTCGCAGCCAGGGTGGGTCATTAAGATTGCCATCAACCATAGTACAAACAACTAGTAAACACGTTGGTAAGATAATCCAAACTTTATTTTATTACTTATTAAACCAAAGTTCGACTATGAGAAACCCCATAGCTTTATTACACTTAACACGTGCATTGTATAAATAAGAATCCAAGTTGGCGGAAGCGTAAATTAAGCTTGACCGAGAAGCAAGGAAGAAGCGACACTACAACCAACTTGTGGACATAAGGTTTACGCAGGTCAAGTATAAATAAGAATCCAAGTTGGAGAGTTGATGTTAGCTGTGAGCTTGTAATCTTGAAGATGCAAAAGTGGTAGAACTTTAATTTTGGCAAGCTTCTTAGCTTGGGGTATCAATGGCTCATGGAATTGAAACAATATGATCTAGTAGAAGAGCCAGATGCATGGAATGCAACACAATAGATGATGCGCATAAAGATGAAGTGTCTTATCTAAGACAAATGTGCGAAGACAAACTTAAATCTTAACAAGTAATGTGCAAGATGATATATAGATGCACGAATATATACATGCAACACAACATAATATGCGCAATATGATTTGAGACAAGTGTGTAAGAACAAAAAGGAAGTATCGTAGATGGGATGCAGAACATCACATATTTTCTAAGACAGATGTGCTAAAACAGAAGGGTTGCATAGTAGAAGGTGCAAAAAATGATGTATGTGATTTGATACAGATGCGCAAAGTCATAACATTAGCACAACACAGGACATGTAGTATCAGTTGAGTTTGTAGATGCATAGAAATATAATGTATGATGAAGCAACGCACAGTTTGTGAAGTATGAAGTCAAGTGTGTAATGTTGATGAAGTAAACTGAAGTATGTGATATAGTACATCAATAGCAATATCACAACATATATAAGGTGCGCACAACAAAACAAACAACATTTAATCTGTAGTGTGCACGAATCAGTAGAACAACAAAGATGTTATACCTCAAATTGTCACACTGTGTACCATTGAGAGTCTTCATGTCATATCACCATGATAAACATGATGTTTATGCCTCCTAAGGGTGTTAGGACCCTTTGTCATCATGTTGGTCCCTTCCCTAGTCACACTTGGAAGCAAATCCAACAACTCAAGGGTCGAAAACCACTTGACCTAACCCATTTATGAGCCTCCTAGAGATATTTTCGCACCCTGCTAGTGGTGCAAGGCACGAAAAATATTTATTTTTGCGTTTTGCATGCATATGGGGGCGCGAAAATTATAGCGTTTTCATGCTTTTCCCAATTATAGGGGCGCGAAAATCCCTGAATACCCATTTTCCCTAAATTTTGGACCTTGGATCTCAAGGAGATTTTCATGGGATGAGGTACCCCTTTGAATCCTCTCTCACATTCCCTCCTTAGCATGTTTGAGATCCTTGATCCACATCTTCCTCACTTAGATCCACAATATCCTCTTAGTGGTTGGCCTCCCAAATCCTATAAGAAGAGAGCCATCCATGAGCTAGGGGGTGATCTTGGAAGCACCAAATTTATGATCCTATGAGTCTTTCAAGGGTGATGTTCGAGAGCTTGGAAGGAGGTGTTGCTACTTTGGACATCAAGGTATAACATTGTAATCAAGTTCTTTTGGATTTCTTATCATTAATATAACTTAGCCTATTCCTCTCATTTCCATGTCTTTAATGATGAATGCATGAAATTGTCTATGTTTTTATAGTTAGATCTTTGTTTATACATGTATTGCTTTGGAGAAGGTGTTGTCTTTCCTTTGTGAACAAGTTCATAAGTCCATAATTAAAGGTTGGAGCTGGAGCAACTTAGGAGTAGCAAGGACAACCATCAAAGTGAGGTACGCCATCTACCTGCTTTGTCTTTCTATAGCTTTTTAGATTATATGTGAGTTAGATGTAGGAGGACTATATTGTCTATTTGTTTCCTCTTTGTCTTGGGTAGGCAACTAGGGGCCTTTTCTAATACCAAGGGATTTTCATCTTACCCGTAGGAAGAAAATCTCACCACAAAAGAAGTATCTTATACAGACATATCAGGGCGGTAGGACAAGGCAAACCACTTATACTATGAAACGAGAACTCGACACAGTTCTCGTTTTTCTCTCTCCTAATTTTAGTAGGTATTTTTAGCTCCGTTTCAAAAAGGGGTGATGCCAGTATCACACATTTTCATTTCGAGGCATTTTTTGGGACCTTTGAATTATCTTTATCGTAAAAAGAAATTAGTTTCCATTTTCAGGTACATTTTTAGAAATTTAGCAAAATAACATACATTTTTAAGCAATTTATAATGAAAAACATATACATTTTGCAATTTTTTCTATAAAATAAGACATTTTTATGGACAAAATAAGACACTTTTATTGACAACATTGTAAAAAATTCCAGACAATATAGACATTTAAAACCATTTTCAATCAATTTTCAGATATGTTTTGTGTAAAAATGATACTATTTCATATTATTTTCTGAAAAGTGTTGATTCGCATAAATTCAAGAAAAACTATACAAATTATTTGTAAAAAACATATTTCAAACATTATATATAGAAATTTTATTTCTAAAATTAAGTCTGAAAGTCAAAACATTACTAATATATCTTATCAAAATATTATCAAACTTAGCATTTTTTTCAAAACATGAAACTAATCAACAATATCATGGAGGCCAAATTCATGTCCTCTTCTGTTACATGTTTCCCCCCTCTAACATTATAATAAAATAAATTAAAAAACAAATTAAACTAACCCCTAACAACATTATAATAAAAAATTCCTAACAACATTATAATAAAAAATTTAAAGAAAAATTAAAAACAAATCAAACTAACCCCGTCGATGCCCGGCATCGAGGGGGCCGTGAGGGCCGCCCTTTGGCGCCCAAGCGAGTGACCTCCCTTGCTTGGGCGCCAAAGGGTGGCCCTCACGGCCCCCTCGATGCCGGGCATCGACGGGGGCCCTGAGGGCCGCCCTTTGGTGCCCAAGTACCTCCCTTGCTTGGGCGCCAAAGGGTGGCCCTCACGGCCCCCTCGATGCCGGGCATCGACGGGGGCCCTGAGGGCCGCCCTTTGGTGCCCAAGTGAGCGACCTTTAAACAAAATTTAAAAATACATTAAAAAAAAATACTAAGTATCTATATACTAACCAAATTTACATTATAAATTTTTTTTTAAAAACTATACAAAAACATAAAAAAACAATTAAAACAAAAATTTAAAAACAATAAAAAAATCAAACTATACAAAATTTTAAAATAAATTAAAAAACAAAATAATTAAAAAAAAAATTAAACTATAAAAAATTAAACAAACTTTAAACAAAATTTATAAAAAATTAAACAAACTTTAAAAAAAAATTAAACAAAATTTAAAAAAACATAAACTATACAAAAATTCAACAAAATTAAAAAAAAATAAAACAAAATTTAAAAAATAAAACAAAATAGAAAAAAACTATACAAAAATTAAACAAAATTTAAAAAAAAAAAACAAAATTTAAAAAATTTAAAAAAACTATACAAAAATTAAACATAATTTAAAAAAAAATAAACAAAATTAAAAAAAACTCAAAACAATGCAACGGGCGGCCCTCGAGGCCGGCCGTCGATGCCGGGCATCGACGGCCGGCCTCGAGGGCCGCCCGTTGGCGCCCGAGCGGCGGACGTGGGCCTCCCGTTGGCGCCCGAGCGGGCGGACGTCCGCCGCTCGGGCGCCAACGGGCGGCCCTCGAGGCCGCCCGTCGATGCCGAGCGGGCTTTAATTTTGGGTTTTTTTTTTAAATTTTGGTTTTTTTTTTTAAATTTTGTTTTATTTTTTATAGTTTTTTTTAATTTTTGTATAGTTTATGTTTTTTATAAATTTTATTTAAAGTTTATTTAATTTTTTATAAATTTTATTTTGTTTAATTTTTTATAAATTTTGTTCAAATTTTGTTTAATTTTGTATAGTTTATTTTTTTTTTAATTATTTTGTTTTTTAATTTATTTTAAAATTTTGCATAGTTTGATTTTTTATTGTTTTTAAATTTTTGTTTTAATTGCTTTTAAGTTTTTGTATAGTTTTTTTTTAAATTTTTTATAATGTTAGTTTGGTAAGTATATAGATACATAGTATTTTTTCTTAATGTATTTTTAAATTTTTAATTATAATGTTAGTTTAGTTTAGTATAGATATATAGTATTTTTTTTTAATGTATTTTTAAAATTTTAATTATAATGTTATTTTAGTTTAGTTTGTTTTTATTTTTTTTTTAATTTTTAATTATAACATTAGTTTAAATGTTAATTTAATTTTTTTTTTAAAACTCAAAGCTAATATTCGTGGAATAGGGAGCATTCGTGCAAGATGGGAGTGTATTAAACCAAGTCGTAGATCCCGAAGGAATATGACATCTGAAATGATGGGTATAGATGTAGACTCAGATTGTGCACCCATTGATAATAGAGAAGATTATGGGTCATCTACATCTTCATCAAGTCCTTCATCTGCAGAAAATGTAGATTCTGATGGGGTGTCAGAATCCATGGATGAATTTGAAGAAACAGTGTAGATGCTTTTTATTAGTATGATTTTTGTAATTGAAACTCTAGAAGAGTTTTTGATGATGGGGTGTCAGAATCCATGGATGAATTTGAAGAAGCAGTTTAGATGCTTTTTACTAGTATGATTTTTGTAATTGAAACTCTAGAGGAGTTTTTGAATATTTATATGAACCATTTGTTCTTGTATGGTCTAATATATTATCTCATTATGAATCGCATCATAATTCCTTTGTTTTTATATGGTTATAATGGTGAAATTATTAGAGAAATTTGTTTTTTTGTTTAATATGCAATTTTCCTGAAAGTTGTAATTTATCTCTTCAAGAAAAAAAAAAAAATTCCAATTTAAGGTTGATTTTAAAGTTTTGTTAAACAACAATATGGGATGTTTAGGCCATGGCTCTATTTTTTACCCTAAAAAAAAATACGTGTATACTGGCATCAACACTTTTCTATTTGGGGGGTGTTTTTGGTGTTTTTTTTGCAAAAATCATCGTTTTTATGAGTAGAGTTCTCGTTCATAGTATATAGTTCTCGTTTCATAGTATAAGTGGTTGGCAAGGAATAGGGGGTCGGTGCCTCCTTCTAGTTGAAGCTAGTAAATCAGGGATTCGGTGCTTCCTTTAGGATGGTGCCTGTAAAACTAGGGGGTCAGTGCCTCCTTCTAATTGGTGCTGGAGAAATTCAGAATTTGGTGCTTCCATGAATGTAATCTGTATATTATAAGAGCATCCCTTGGTTTTCTCTCGTTTGGGTTTCCATGTAAAAATCTGTGTTCTTTGTAATGCGCATGTGTGGATGAATGTTATTGTTTATGGTGAATGCACAATTTAGGTTTCAATTTAAAGCTCAATATGAAGTAAAAATTGTTTATAACTGCGCTAATACTGATTCACTCCTCCCCCCCTCTCAATATTAATAAGATTCCAAAATTATAGACTTTTTGGATGTAATGGAAGGATGTTTTGTGAACATCTCCTTCTTCATCAATTTAGTTATGAGTCTCATGATTCCTTCGGCATGGTCCACTAGAAATGCTCTTGAAAAGAATGCAACATCTATATTTTCCTCCAATAATTCCTAGTGCCAAGAATGGGCATGGGCAATGCTCTTCATTTTTTTTTCTTTTCTATATCTATTGTTGATATATATTACTACCAATGTAGTTTATAAGGTAGTATAGTATAATTTTGGGCAAAAATTTATGGATATTTTTATGTTTAAGGAGATGTTTTGAATTATTGTGAACAATAATGGAGAATAACAATTTGTTTAGTTTTGTAACTTCTATAAATTAGGTGTAGCCATCACTTTTGAATCAATACAATACAATATTTAAATCACAATATAACTACACCAGGAATGATAATCTATAGCCAAGTAGATGTGTAACATGTATCCCAAAATTAAAATAATTAAATAATAAAAAATAAAAAATAAAAAAATCCAAAACAATTCATGTTAATTTTAGAAATAAACCTATATATATTTATCTATAGATATAAGAGACATTAAATCCCTTGAAATGAAAGTCTAAAATTTTAATATAAACCAACTAAATACATATTTATTGTTTTGCTATTCAAATATACTCAATCAAAAAAATACAAGAAATGAACTAAAAAGGTTGAGAGAACCCATTCTAACAAGAAAGTTAGCGTGAAAATTTTGCTCCTTATAAATATATTCAAAGCTAATTTATTCAAAGCTAATTTGGGAAAACACATTATATTATTTACATATTATTTACTTATACATTTATTCCATATACATAAATATGATCATATAAATAAAACATAAATAAAACACATGTTTAATATTCAAATATTAAATTAATTATTTTAAATTATAATAAGGTTCAAAAAACATAATAAGAAAAATGCAACAAAGTGGAAGTTCTTGTAGTAAACAATTCAAAATTAAATGAAATATGCAAAAATAGTATATTAAGTTTTTATTAAAGGCGTGGGTGGATGTAGATTACAAGTTACAACATGTGTGAATGTTATGAATAAAGGTGAAAAACAATATTTACAAGTGAAATATTAACATTTTTAAAAATATTTTACAATTTTTATTATAATAAAGATATAATTTAGATTAATAAGAATTTATAATTTGATTAAAAAATTTAAATAATTAATTATCGTTTATTTATTTATTTTGTTCTTTATTTAAAATAACAGAAATATTAAACTTGATATCATTTTCATCTTATACAAAACATAATCCAAAGTTTTAAAAACATAATTCAAAGTTTTCATGATTTTGAATAAGTTTTTTTTACCGGTTAGCAACACATTTGTATGCCAGAGTTTATCCTGTTTCAATAATTAAGTCCGCATTTAGAATTTTTGCTCAATTCTAAATAGATCAAAGTTATTAAAATTCTACATTGTTAAAAACAAATTTTAACAAATATTCAAATTCCAACCACTAGAAAAAACTTCATTATAAAATGATAACTACGTAAATATAAAATATAAAATATAAAAGTAAAAAGTCATTAGAAATTTAAATACAGGGATATCTAAAATAAAAAATCATTAGAAATTTAAATACATGGATATCTAAAATAAAAATTCATTAGAAATTTAAATACACGGATATCTAAAATAAAAAATCATTAGAAATTTAAATACAGGGATATCCATATGTAACATTAATATAAACAAGATAGGGTATTTCCCAAGAAAATTTTTATTACTACATGAATTATATCAACATAGATATTCCATCAATGTTGAGAAAGTGTTTTAATTTATCTAATTTGTATAATTTTATATATATGTCATTGTAAATGTTTTAAAATGGCCCAATTAGTCGCGTAGTTAGTTCAAGATATTAAGTGAAAACAAAAAAAAACGATAGTTTAGTATTTACGAACATTTACAAATGTTGATATTAAGTTTTTATTAAAGACGTGGGTGGATGTAGATTATATGTGTGAATGTGAAAGTTATAAATAAAAGTGAAAAACAATATTTTTAAAAAAATATTTTATAATTCTTATTATAATAAAGATATAATTTAGATTAATAAGAATTTACAATTTGATTAAAAAAATTTAAATATTTAAATGAATAATTATCATTTATTTATTTATCTAATTCCTTTACTTTATTTAAAATAATAGAAGTATTAAACTTGATTATACAAAACATAATCCAAAGTTTTCATGATTTTGAATAAGTTTTAAGTTTTTTTACCTGAGTAACACACTTTTGTATGCCACAGTTTATTATGTTCCAATAATTAACTCCCTACTCAATTTCTTATTAAAAACTTTGGTTTGTTGATTCTCTTCCCCTTCATATAAGAGCAGTTTTCCTCTGCTGAAATTTTGGTTTTAATGATACGGTAAAACAATGCATTTAGAATTTTTGCTCAAAATTCTAAATAGATCAAAGTTATCAAAATTCTACATCGTTAAAAACAAATATTCACAAATATTCAAATTCCGATCACTAGAAAAAACTTTATTATACTTTATTATAAAATTAGTTAACTTCATGATAACTATGTAAATATAAAATATAAAAGTAAAAAATCATCACAAATTTAAATAGAGGGATATCCACACGTAATCATCAATATAAACAAGGTAGGGTATTTCCCAAGAAAAACTTTACCACGACAGGAATTACATCATTAATTGTAATATTCCCAGAGGTAAAGCAGGTTTTCATCTCAAATTCACCAATAGGGAAAACTACACGAGAAAACGTTGTCTATATGAACATTCGAATTGGTTAACTTAGCGACGAATTGGAATTGCCCAATTCAAATAATTTCTAAATTTAAAATGGCCCAATTCGTCGCGTAGTTAGACGCGTTCAAAACATTAAGTGGCACTATTCTGACCTCCCATTTACTATGTAAACTCTAAAAATACAAAGACAAAAATCAAAGTGGTGTCACTTTGGTATTTACGAACGTTTACAAATGTTGATATTAGACAAGTGATCTTTTTGAGTTTGGTGTTTCAGACATGAGCAGGGCTGTGCAATGGTAAATGTCAGTGCAGCCAAAATTCTGGCTATCCTCACGGAAATATTTTCACTATACCATTAAAGCAATTCGTACAATATAGTGACAACCAATTATTTGTGTGGTGCCTAATTATATCATTAGTCCTCGATTGTTTAAAATAGTGATGTCTGTGTTGATTTAATGATTTAGATTATATTTCTGAGAGTGATTGCTGTTTTGAAAGGTTCTTTGTCCACAACCAATCTTTGGTCCCGGGAAAATAGAAAGGAGCATTGTGAATCACATTCAAAAATAGGTGTGGCCATTATATTAAAAAGACATTATTCGATTGAGACAATTATAGTACAATGTCCTCATTTGGGATAATACACTGATAAATTTGTGATTGGGAATGCAAGAGATATGTGCAAGTTGAAATCTACATAGACATTATTCGATTGAGCCAATTATATCAGATAGACATTATTCGATTGAGCCAATTATATCAGATAGACATTATTCGATTGAGCCAATTATAGTAAAATGTGGTCATGTGGGATAATACTGTTATAAATTAGTGATTGGGAATGAAAGAGATATGTGCAAAAGTTGAAGTCTTAAAATAGAATATTCACGTGGCCAAAGAGTATTAGTATTATCCCACATGACCATACTGTTATAAATTTGTGATTGGGAATGCAAGAGATATGTGCAAGTTGAAATCTTAAAATAGAATATTCACGTGGCCAAAGAGTACTAGTATTGTCTGTAGTCATGCGGGATAATACAATTATAGTAAAATGTGTAGTCATGCGGGATAATACAATTATAGTAAAATGTGGTGTTGTGGGATAATATTATCAGAAATTTGTGATCGGGAATGCAAGAGATATTTGCAAGTTGAAGTCTACAAATCTAGAAAATTCAACGCGTTCAAGTTGAAGTGTTCAACTAGAAATTTAACGCGCCCAAGAGTAGTACTGTCTGGAGTTACAGAAAGAGAATATCCTTCATGGGTAGGTCTCCTTGCTCTTCAAAGTTTGAAGGGCTCAGGCGCGGGGCCTGGACAGCCAACGAGGATATGGCTCTCTGCAAATACATTCGAATTCATGGCGAAGGTGGATGGACAAATCTACCGCAAAAAGCAGGTGAATCTCACTAAATCTCTACTAGTAATTAGCAGGTCTTCTACAATTCTCTGTTTCTGTCATTCTGTGTCTAACCCTTTTAAAAACTGTGAAAAAAATGAAAAACGGGCATAAATCTATATCTGTTGAGTACTGACATCTAGCCACAGGTATCCTGGTTTAAGATGGAGGAGCCACCGTGTATATCGACAGGCAATTAAATAAGTAAAGTCAAATTGTGTTGTAGGTCTTATGCGGAGTGGAAAGAGCTGTAGATTGCGTTGGCTGAAGTATCTTCGTCCCGATATTAAACGCGGGAACATTTCCTCCGATGAGGAGGAACTCATTATTCGGCTGCACCGCCTTCTTGGCAATCGGCAAGTGGATTCCCAAGCAGTTGACGTCTCTAAATTTCATGGATTCCCATGCAGTTGACGTCTCTAAATTTCGAAGTATTAATGTCATAGCAATCAGTACTACAGTAATGTAGAGTGTATATTATGGATGCAGGTGGTCGCTGATAGCAGGAAGATTGCCGGGAAGAACAGATAATGAAATAAGAAACTACTGGAACACTTATCTGGGCAAGACGATAAATCTCAAGGAGAGGTCGGCAACTCCTTCTCCCATAAACACGCACTTGTTCAAACCCATCCCCTCGAGAATAACAACAGAGGAGAGACATCCTCCAATCAGCTATGGCAATAATGAAGCATTCCCATTGTCTGTTGCTACGAATTCGTCCCTCTCATGGAGTGACCAACTTCTGAGCAATTCAGATAATCTGCCTGAAAAAGAAGGTAGAAACTCTATCTGTCATATGACCAGTTTAGCAAGACAGCGGTCACCAGATTGGGATCATTTTGCAGGAGAGACAGCTAATTTGGGCGATAATTCATTGGATATGAACGAACTGTTGTCTACCAATTGTTATCTGTTCTCGTCTCCATCTGGTTTTGGTTTTGGATTAGAAGAGTTGTTCGAGGAGTTTCCATTGGCGGCAGCAGAGACGAATGAGTTTCTAGGTTGGAGTAGTTATCTAGATCCATTATTCTAGGATCTAGATCATTCTTCCGGTGCTATAAATATGTAATCCTGTGAAGCATTTGGTAATAGAGAAATATATTGTGTTGTGTCAATCTATTGTCTAATGGTTTTTTTTCTTCAGATTCTTAATTCTATTTTGGAGGAAATTAAGCGATTGAACCTATAAATGATAGTTATTGCTTTCAAACATGTATATAGGAAAAGGAATTCCAAAGCATATCTAAGCAGGGAATGAAATCTGATGCAAGGAGAATAACATACATTGCAGGAAGAGAATGGACAAATTGAAGTTATCCATGAAACTTTTTACTGAATACGAGTTTTAAAGTAGCTAGGTAAATTAAATGTTTTTTGCTATTTCGGACTAGGACTCGAGTCCAGTTTTCAAATTACACTATGTTAAGATTGAGATTTTTTTTTTCTCTCAAAGACGATGCCATAGGGAAGATCAATTTGATCTTATCTTATTGATTGCAGTTTAGTCCTGCAACTCTATGCAACTCTATGAAGAGGTTCATGTAAAATGATTATTGATGTTCATAAGGCAAATCAATTTATGATAAACCTGTTCCTTATGAGATTATGAATTTTGTTTTTTATGATGTCACTGGGAATTTGAAAGAATGTAAATTTTGGTTGTTTAATAAGTTTATGATTTAAAAAAGAAAAAAATATCTATTATTTGTTATTTCTTTTTATAATATTTATTAAGAATTTGTAATGAAAATGCAATTTTTTCATGTTGATATTTTAATAATTATATATACAAATACATGAAAAATTTATTAATTAGTAATATACAAATTTAACAAACAAATTTTTTTTATAAAAAAATTCAAATCATATAAATAATTCAAGTGGTTGAATGCTGTAATTTATGAACAAGAGGTTTCTAAGAGGTTTCTAAGTTATGAACAAAAAAATTAGAAGTTAAATATAAAAACCTCACTTGATACTTGATTGCAACCCCTAAAAATAAAATTAAGCAAATTTAAATATTATTATATAAAATCCTAAATTCCAAAAAATGCTATCCAAAATCATCCAACCCAACCTTTAAGCTTAAGGGTAATTTAATATGAAAACGTGCCTTCTACCTGTCCCTGGATTTAATGTATAAAAATTTCAAATGATATACATAAATTTGATTAAAATGACCTTTTATAACCTTGATCGATTTAGAATTCATCAAATTTTTTAAGTATATTATTTTACCAAATCAAAATCTTATTTTATATTAAGATAAAACTCTATTAACAACGGGAACTTTTTGTCCAAAGAAAAAAACCGCATTTTATTGTTTTTTTCCGATGCAAAATAACATACTTAAACGGGTCAAAATACAAAGTCTCCCTCAGCCTTGAGTCAGATAGATCATTCTAACATTCAACATTGCATAAAAAATTAACATGGAAGAAATAGAACCTCGCAAATAAAAAACAAGATCGGTAAAGTACAGATCCAGATAAAATGTGAAACAAGAATGGCTAGTTTGGATGGAGTGTCTCATAAAAAGTTTAATTGGTTTCTTTGAAATCAGGTTAAAAAAACAAAAAGTTGCTTTAAAATAAAGATAACAATTGAACAATGTTTTTTAACTTATTAAAGATAAATAAGTAATTATTTTTAGATAGAAGCCAACTATCTATCTCAAGTTTAATATTGACAACAAGAAGAAAGAAAAATAAATAAGTAGATGGTAATTATGAAAATTATACTAGGTATTTAAATATTTGAATATTATATACATGTGCTTTATTTATATGATTATATTTGTTGTACAGAGCAGCAGCTCAGTATGGGGGAGATGTTGCAAAGTAATGTAACGTTACTTAAAACTTAAAACTAGATCTATCAAGTAAGAGAGGAATCAAATTTATTAAGCTTAAGATAAAAAAAAAAATGTACACATCAAGGAATTGGATCCCTGTGTGTGCTTGATAGATACAGTTTAAGATGGATCTATGCTGGTGTATATAAAATAATAGTGTAAGTAAATAATATGTTTTTATTGGTTTATATTGAAATGTGAGATTATGATCTCAAGGATTATCTTTGGTATAGTTATATGTGCTTTTAAAATAAAAATGATATATATTGTCTTGATTCAAAAGTGATGGCTACACCCAATCCATATATGTTACAAAAATAAACAAAATTTTATTGTTCATTATCATTCTTAACAATTCAACAAATCTCCTTGAACATAAAGATATCCATGACTTTTTGCCCAAAATTATATTCCCCATTCTTGGCACTAGGAAGTGTTCCCATGTTAATGGAGGAACATGGAGATGTTGCATTCTTTTTATGAACATTTGTAGTGGACTAAACCGAGAAATTGTGAGTTTGATCATGAAATTGATGAAGGAGAGTCCCGCAAAACATCCTTCCATTACATAAGCCTATAAAACTTTAATTTTTGCTTGAAAGTTTGTAGAGAGTCACATTTACGTATATTTCTCAATTCCACATGTACTGGATTGTAACATCCTGAAAAATTTACTAAAATTAAAAATTTTTAAAGTAGCATTAATTACTAAAAATGCTGACTGCGGAAATAAAATAATTGTTAACCATTTAACTAATAGCAGTTTAACAAAGTGACACTTCGTAGTTTTTAAACACAAGAATACAACAACTCATTTGTAATAAGATCTAAATCTATAAACAGTATTTAAAATCTCATGCGATACAGTTCTTGCGATAAATACTGACAGCTATGTTTGAAAGTTGATGGAGGGGTTCCTACGGGGTGCCCTGAGGTTTACTTAGCTTGGATAGCTAAAGCATTGAACCTGTTTCCTTTCGCAGATTCGCAAGTAAGGTACTACAACAATTCAAGTACTTCAAGTAATTCAATATTTGTCTCAACTAGCCGTCATTGCAATAAGATAGCGAAAGCATTTTATGTACAAGAAAGATGTTAATGGTATGGATCTTTAGTTTTGTTCTTTCAATTTAACAAGTATTATCCTAGCTATTTATACAATTTGTGGATGTCACTGTTATTACAATCTGCTTAAATATGTGGACGCTCCAACTTTTATGTTGATTCGCATCATAGAAACATAAGTTACTTTCTATTCTAATACCTACAAGGGTTAGGTAAGTTTTACATTTCAAAGTACAAGTGTTAACGTAAAACAATTTCAACAGAAGGATTCATTAATGAATGATATTACTAATGCATAATGGTGAAATCATTGAATTCTAGACTGATCCTTTGATATGCTATTTAAGACTTTAATGCAATATCATAACATTCCTATGTCCATTGTAATGGTCATTAACCTATATATTGAGACCTCATACTATATCAAATTTTGACCTAATGCCAAATAGAATCCTATAAATCATATATATATATATATATATATATATTGACTATACATTTGTGAACTAAATGTTTTTGATTAAATATCTCTGCTAGTCATTACAATAGGGTATCGATATAGTGCGGGTTTAGAAATATCAAAAAATGATACAATGCTTATTTATTGGATTCTTTTTCTAATGACACTACCATATATTACCCATAGTGCATCTACCATGTGTTATACGTAAAATTGTGACCTATGCATCATATGAAACACTTATATGATTGTGAACTATGCATTGGAATGATATGAAATAATCTAATGCAACCTTAGATATAATACTATGCAATAACTACAATAACCTTTGTTATCGTGGATTATCAACTCTGTGAAAATTCGCGCCAATGCAGCGTTAATGGAAATGATGGGTCTTTATTGCTCTGCAGTCCTTCATGGGTTGTTCATAACGTGTCTGAACCGATATTTTAATGCTCCCATGCACTCCTTCGGTGGAATTTCCCGTTGGCTATCCAAGTGGTAGATTCCACATGAAGTCTTGTGCGGAACACCGATAATTTTTCTGAGTTGTATGGTAGTAACTTGATAAATCTCCTCCGAGCTGGACTCTGCATTAATGGAGTTATTAATGAAGCTTTGTAAGTACCGGTGCTTTGGACTTCGTAACTCCCAGCTGGCTCAATCGCCTCCGTTGATCTGGTTCTGTCCTCGGGTTTGGGTTTTTGACCTAACTGCTCATATTATACCTTCACTTGTATTACTCCTTGGCATTCATCTGGAGAAACTGGGCTTGGAGAGAGGCCGACAGGCCGCGTAGTTGTAGGGTTTAAAGGCCGAACGCCTGAGGACTCCCTCCTCGGGTTCAATGGTGAGACCTTCAGTTAAAATGGTGATAGTTTAAGGTTGTTAATGGAGCTTTGAGTGTCGATTTCCTAGTGGCTTTGGTCGTGTAATTTGATAGAGGGTTCCCAGGGTTTAGTTTTGGAACTAGTGATCTTGACTGAGAGTGAAAGGTGAATTCATGGCATCTGAAAGCTCTCTCTGTTACAGTTGTTAGATGGATTCTAATCTCTTTGCTATTGGCATTCCAACTTCTTATTTCTGAAAGCAAGGTAATGTGTTCGACTTCGGTAAAGAATTATTTATAAAGTTTAAGTTAAACTTGTGTATTTTCTTGTTTTCATTTGAACGAGTTTTAACCTCTTGACATTGCTATGGCAGGTATCGACGTCAGTTGGAGGTTTGCAATGCTAAAAACTCAGCGGGAAGATACTAGCTCACTCCATCCGATAAGCCTCAGTGGTTTAAATCCTCGTAGGTTCTTCCGGCATAGATTGTTGATGACGCTGCTCGTCAAATGCTTGATGTTGGATCCTGGCATCGTTTTAGCCATAAACGTAATGATTTTGAATGTAATGTTTTAAGGACAGAGGATGAACCCTCAACATGTTTTGTTAACCGGCCTAGCCGTGTTTTGTTTTTGACGTTTGCTTAAATGTGTCAAACTAGGGGATGAAACCCTCTTTTGTAAAAAAAATGATAATACAGTGTTACATTTTGGGAAATATAATGATAATGTTTTTTGTTTAAAATATGATGTGAATTTGACTTAATACTATGGCCTTTTAAAGAAAAGGATGCCAAAAGACATAGGCTATCTTGAAAAACTGATATGTGGTTCTAAACTATGTGTTAATTTCTATTTATAGTTTAAAGTTTTCAAAAGATAGTTTAAAAAATTATCTAAGTGGCTTGGCCGCTTGTTAGAGTAGTTGTCCTGGCTATGTAGATGTTACGATTGAATGCGAGGGTTGTTTTTCTGGTTCTTCAGCTGTATAATAAAATGTTTTCATTTAAAAAAAAAATCAAGGGCATCAACCCTATCGAAAGGATCAAAATCAATATCGAAAATATTTGAATACTCGCGAAGAGTTTCTCGCTGAGAGGGTATTAACCCTTAGTTAATTGACCATAAAATAAAAGTGATTTCAAATCTTGATATTTTTTTTTTTTAAAGAATAAATACTAGCTCTGTCATGTAAAAAAAAATGCTTGTGAAAAGAAATACTAAAGTGTTAGGGTTTCAGTCAAATGTTTAGAAACGTTGCATGAAACTGAAATAAAATGTTTATGAGTTTCTGCTGATATGTGTTTAAGAGTTGGACCGACTCTCGTCTTCCTATTTTAACTGATAAATGCTAAGAATATTATTGCATAAATTATTATAAAGGAAAGGGAAATAGAAATTGTTGCAATGTTAGGAAATAGCATGAAAATAACGTAAACCCTAGACAAATCTATTAGTGTCAGAATAGGAATATAATATTATACTTGTTGATGCTATTAATTCTGCAGCTGTTATGTTCTCCTAGAGACTATGTAACAGGAAGATAAATGTTTTTGTAGCTGTTAATTTCAGTACAGTCTGGTACAAGAATTAAAGTAAATTTTAAGGAAATTAAACTGAAGAAAGAATGATAAAATAATGACGTAGAATTATATTATTTAATACAGAATATTAATGGTAGGAAAAACTTAATGAAAAAAAACAGTATTGATCTTCTCATTCATCTAGCAATATGCCTATCAATGTATCTACCTTAATCTCTTCTTTGTACTAGAGTACGATGCAGATCCATTAGCATGGGGAAAAATGCAGAGAATATTTTATTCAATTCATCATTCATAATCAGTGCTATACAGAATCCTAATAGACTCAGAAACTAAAATAAATGCACTTGTTCAATAATTTCTTTGAAAATAGTAAATAAAAAAATTACAGATAGAACTTTAACTACTTAGAACTAGAAAAAGATAGTAGAACCTGAAAATGAAGATAGGGCCAACAAACACCCAAGGAGGCCTATTCTTCCCAACCTTCTCTAGAAGAAGCAGCCACTCTACTTGCCTCCTTTGGACCTCCGAACCTGTTCACTGAACCACTAGGTAGAAGCAAGGCATTCAACTTCAACACTCGGTAGAATATCTTCAACACTCAATACTATAGCTTCAGCACTCGATAGTATAGCTCTGCACTCAACAGTATAATAGGCATACTTACTCCATGATAAAAAACTCAGCATATCCCCTCATTGAATCTCTTGGGTGCAAGCACAGTAAAACCCCAAGGTAAATTTCCTCGTCAGGAAAAGTGATTAACCTGAGTTCACAATTAAATGACTCTTGTATAGATTGCCTAGGTCTTGAGTGGTCATTTTCAGAATAAATGAGCCTCAAGCTCCAGTCCCACCTTCCAGGGCACTATGACCACATTTCAAGGGAGTTGTCCCATACCAACAACTAGTTAGTTGAATCATGATGCTTCCATTTGTCCATTGCCTTCTATCCCAGATTCCATTCCACCTAATGGGTCAGTAAACACTCTTTCAACAGTCTCTTTAGGTGTTTGTCTCCTATTTAATTTATTAAATAATAAAATATTGTGCAAATTATAGTCATCCTTGGACACTTGTCCAACATAAAAACTTTACAATAAAAGTTAACATAATGTTTCCAACATAAAATGTCCTTTAGCAAAAAGGGTATATTACAAACACCCCCACTTAAGCTCAACATTGTCCTCGATGTTGCTTATTCTTCATCAGATTCCTCATGGAACAAAATTGGATATGTTGCCCGCATATTACTTTCCAGTTCCCAAGTAGCTCCATCAGGGCTAACGTGCTTCCATTGCACCTTTACCTACCCTATGGTGCGATTCCAAAGCATAATTTCGCTCCGGTCGAGAGTAGAGTCTGGTTCCACCTGAAAATCTCATTCGGGCTCCACCTATATGTCATTCCAATTCGGCACATGAGTAGCATCGTGCACATACTTCTTTAAAACAAAAATATGAAAAACATTGTGGATTTTTAAATTATATGGCAATGCCAATTGATATGCAACAGCTCCAATCCTTGATAGGATTTCGAATGGTCCACAATACCTTGGTGCTAGTTTAGCACAACTCCCAAGCTTCAAAGAACTTTTCTTGGGTTTTACATTTAAAAAAACATGGTCTCCCACCTGAAATTCACTTTCAGTGCGTTTCAAATCTACATAACTTTTCTGCCGATCTTGGGAAACTTTTAAGTTACCTTGAACCTGTTTCATGGTTAGCTCCATTTCTTTCAATAAATCTGGTCCTAGCATTAATATGTCTACAGGGTTATCCCAAGAAATAGGAGTTCAACATTTTCTTCCATACAAAATCTCAAATGGACTTAACCTAGCAGATGCTTGATAATGATTATTGGATGCAAATTCTGCTAAATGTAGATAATCTTCCCACTTGGATGGCTGATCTTTGACATACATTCTTAGCATGTTTTCTAAAATCTGGTTTACCCTTTCTGTTTGACCATCAGTTTGTGGGTGGAAAGAATTGTTGAAATTTAGTTTAGTATTTAAACCTTTAAACAGTGCTGTCCAAAACTTTCCAGTGAACTTAGAGTCCCGGCCAGAAATAATTACCTTTGGAATTCCATGCAAGCGAAAGATTTGCTTCATAAATACATTTGCAATGTTAAAAGCTTTAAAAGTGGTTTTAACAGGAATAAAATGAGCAGCCTTACTTAACTTGTCCACAACCACCATTATGGAGTCATTCTGTTTCTGGGTTTTTAGGCAAACCTGTAATAAAATCAATACTTATAATCTCTCATTTCCATTCTGGAATTGGCAATAGATGCAATATTCCAGCTGGATGTTGATGTTCAGCCTTAATGGTTTGACATTCAAAACATCTAGCTATATATTCAGCCACTTCATTCTTCATGTTGGGCCAAAAATAATCCTTCCTCAACATAGTTATCATTTTTTGATAACCTAGATGTCCTGAATAAGGACTCTTATGAACTTCATCCAAAATTAACAGTTTAACCTTTGACACATTTGGTACATAAATTCTGTTTTTATAAGTCATTAAGCCCTTTTTATCAATGCTGAAATCTATTATTAAATCTTGAGATATGTTTTCAACAACTTTACCAAGCAATTTTTTATAATTTTCATCTTGTTTAATTCCTTCTTCAATTTGATTTTCCAACTCTGTCTTAAACGTGTTGATTGCTGCCATAAAGCTTAATCTGGGATTCCTGCTTAATGCATCAGCAACATTGTTTTCTTTTCCCTTAATGTGTTGAATCTCGAAATCATACTCGCTAAGGAAAGCTAGCCATCTAACTTGCCTTGCGTTAAGATTTGTTTGATTCAACAAATACTTTAAACCCTTATTATCTGTCATTAGTATGAATTTTCTTCCAATCAAGTGATGGCACCACATTTTTAATGCATGTATCACGGCTGCCAACTCAAGATCATAAGTTGCATAATTCTTTTCATGGATTTTTAACTTTCTAGACTCAAAAGCGATAGAATGACCTTCTTGAGTTAAGACCCCACCAAGTCCATCGTTGCACGCATTAGTGCATACAACGAAGTCTTTGTTAGGATCAACAATTTTTAAAATTGGTGTAGTGGTTAATAATTCTTTTAACTTATTAAAGCTTTCTTGACACTTTTGATCCCATATGAATTTCTTCCCCTTCTTCTATAAAGAATTAATGGGGTTTGCAATTCTTGAAAACCCTTGGATAAACATTCGATAGTAACCTGTTATACCCATAAATGACCTAACGTCAGTTACATCTTTAGGGAAAGGCCACTTGTTAATTGATTTTATCTTATCAGGGTCGACAGAAATTCCATCTTTAGAAATTATGTGACCTAAGTACTGTATTTTATCTTTATAAAAATCACATTTACGGAACTTAGCGTAAAGCTGATCTTCTCTTAAAACTTGCAGAATTATTCTTAACTGTTCGTCATGCTCTTCTTTAGTTTTTGAGTAAATTAGAATATCATCAATGAATACAACTACAAACTTATCCAAATATTTATGCAGAACGTTGTTCATTAAACACATGAACACTGCCAGTGTGTTGGTTAGCCCAAAAGGCATAACTACGAACTCGTAGTGTCCATATCGCGTTCTGAATGCAGTTTTGAATATGTCTTCATCTTTTATTCTAACCTGATGATACCCATACCTTAAATCAATTTTAGTGAATATCTCTGCTCCGCGTACTTGATCAAATAGATCATCTATGCGGGGTAAGGGATATCGGTTCTTAATTGTCATTTTATTAAGCTGACGGTAATCGATGCACAATCGCATAGTACCGTCCTTCTTTTTAATGAAAATTACTAGTGCTCCCCAAGGAAACACACTTGGCCTTATGTAGTTTTTATCTATTAATTCTTTCAGCTGAGATTTTAACTCATTTAAATCCAGAATATTCATCCTATAGGGAGCCTTTGAGTTTGTTACCGCACCTGGTACTAACTCAATCGTGAAATCAAGTTCCCTTTTCAGAGGTAATCCTAGAATTTCTTCCGGAAATACGTCAGAAAAGTCCCTAAGGATGGGAATATCCTCCAGTTTTAACTTGTCTTCTTTAGATGAAAATTCGTCATTAATAACATTAACAACAAACATTTTACAGCCCTTTCTAGCAGCTCTCTTAACTTGTAATGCAGAAATTTGTCCTACTGAAATATTTCTGTGAATTCATTTTACTATTTTAGTTTTACCTTCATTATTCAGACAAGTAAAAGATTTCTCATAACAATTAAGCACTACTCTATGTTGTTTGAGCCAATCCATGCCAATCAACAAGTCATATGACCCTAAGGGTAAAACATTCATATTAACTTGGGTTTTCAGCTGATTAAAAAATACATCACAATTTTTAACAAAGTCTGTAACCTTTCTTTTAGTGCCTGTTGCTAGCTGAACTAACCAAGAATTATCAAACTTTTCTATTCTTAACTTGCAATTTTTCACTAATTCAGTTGAAATGTAGCTCAAACTTGCACCAAGATCTATCAAAATAGAAATAAATCGTTTTTGTAGCATACCTTCGATTTCGATCATGGACGTTTGATGGTTTGCTTGCCGATTTTCCAGCGCTGCATTTATCCTTGGCATTTCTCTTGCCACATCGCCAACTGTTGGTTCTGCTTGTATGCTATGAATGTTGTTGACTGTTCTTTTGTTGCGTGGGCAATCTGCTCTCTTATGTGGTCCGCCGCAATCAAAACACTTCATAGGTCCTTTCTGTTCATCATACCTGGTTTTGTTATTGTTATTTGGTACATTTCTTACTACAGTAAAATTCTGTGGTGCATTACTCTTGTAACTATTATTACTTGGAAAACTTTTGTTATTAAAACTTTTCTTAAAAATTCCAGAATTTTGATTAAAACTCTTCTTTTTGTGATCAAAATGATTAGGCTTATTACTCTTCCAGCCAGTTGTTCCTTCTCTTTTTCTGTTTTGATCAAAACAGAAGTTAGCTTTCCTCATATCCTCTTCCAGAGTGGAAGGGTTATCATACTCGATCCTTTCTTTTATGTTATACGGTAGACAACTTAGAAACCTTTGTACCCGAGGCTTCTCTTCGACCATGTAAGGTACCTACCGTAGTAAACTGAGTGTTGGCTTAAACTGACCCAGAGGTTTCCAATTAGACCCAGGTTCTTTGCGGTTCTCCCTTTGACCAACAAAACCACTTTGCACCGGCCCTTTCAGCAACAACCTACGAGCAGGTTGAGATCTCACCCGAGGTGTATCTTTATGGGGTACCGTGGAATCAAGTTTCCACAGTAAATGATGAGTTGTTTACAAGAACAAGATGTGCAGCGCATGACAACAGGATAGTGCTGGAGGTAGAGTGATGCGGTACGCAACATGATCTATGCTGCGAATAGTACTGCGCAGTGCAGGCAACACTGCGGGCTGCACCAAGGGTTTCTTACTGCTGCGAATCTTCTTCTGGAACTGCGAGTCACCCACACTTATCCTCTACTTGGAATATTTTGGCAACGTTAAGGCACTGAAATGAATATCACTCATCCATTCATTCAGGCACTTACTGGTTATCTTTCTCGCCTTCATTCTAGAACTTGGATTATTACAATGTGAACCAGAATGATAAACATGATTAACTATGCTGCGTTCCTTCACTGTGCTTAAGAAAGCATTTAAACTTAAACGACGGATTCACGACCTTAACATAGAATTGAAATGTTTACCATTCATCTGCTCCCATGGAACCTAGCATATCATTCCCAAACTTCTCCTATTGGTAAATGTATATCGAATATCTCATATTACAACATGCAAGGACACATTCAAGCATTCATTCTACAGAAAATACAGACAATCATTCATTCATAAACATCATCACATAACACAGGATTTAACGTGGTTCACTTCCCCGGATGGAAAGCTACGTCCACAAGAATGGTTGGTAATATATTTCTTTCAAAAGGGATGGGCAACCGTTCTTAGTCTGCGCACTCAGCTGCAGACTCTTCTTTCTCTCGGCTAGGTGTCTGCGCACACAGCTGCAGAGCCTTTACAATATTCTCAGCTCAGAGATATTTTACAATACAAAAAGCGTTATCTTCTCAAATTCTTAGCAATAACAAAAGAACAACAACCCAAAAAACCCCAGCCAGAGAGAGAACCCCCATCCCATACAAAATGTATTCTTAAATAGATCATGCTTGAAGGTCATCTCTTTACAATGTCGAAGACCTAAAACCCAAAACCCTAAGGGTTTCCAAAACTGCACCGGTTTTCCAAACCGGCTTGCTAGCTCCTGATAGCGTCTGCCTGATCATGGCGGATCTCCATGTCCTCATTTTGTCGCTATCGGCCTTCCTGTCATATGCATGCCTGCAGGCTGCTTCTGCCGAACCGTTTCTCTCTAACAGTTTTACCTTCTAAGCGTGCCAAATGTCGCTTTCCTTAACAACCCACATCTTCCTATTTTGCCTACATCCGCTGCTCGGCAATCCTGAAATAGCTTCCCAAAACTGGCTTCTACTGGTCGAGCCAGTAGCTACACTTGATACTTGTCCAGCACACCGCTTTGTTGGCTCCACATGGCCTCCTAACTCCGCAGCACTACTTCAGCGCAGTATTGGTCTTTGCATCATGGCCAAAACTTCGACGCTGTGTGCAACTCCGCAGTCTCGTCAAAAGTTGGATACTACCCGTAACTTCGCAGCATCCTCAATACTTAGCCAAAATTGTGTTTCTAAGCTGCGCTCAACTCAACTTTCCCTGCTTTTCTCAAAAAGGTGCTTCCAAAACTTCATCTCAACCTCGGCCCAACATGCCCCTAACACTTACATGTGGCTCGTCCCCGAGCCACTAATTGTTTCAACTGTCTCACTCTGCGCCGCGACCGAGGGAACGAACTTGGCCGCGAACTCGTCATATGTGCTACACAACTGCACCACTGCTTCTCTTGTATCCTCCTCAACCTGTTTAATTGTCTCAAGCAGTGTTGGAGTTATTTCTTGTCCAATTTGATCTTATACCTGCTCTTGGTTATCGCGCAATTCTACTAACTTATCTTCAATTTGCTGCGATACCGCCATGGCATTCTCCATGAGCTGTTGTGACTAATTATCCATCTTAGTCTCTTTTTGTCGTAATTCCGGTACTTCTTTCTTTAAGCTAGATATCTCCTTGTATCTCGGCAGCCTTTCTCTAGGTGGCAAATCTTTCACCTCTGCGTTCAACTTGTCCAGCGCGGTCTGTTTTTCTTGTACCGCTATCTTGACCTGCAGCAACCCTTGATCCTCTTCAAGGGTCATGATTTCCTGTGAAACTCTATCCAGGAGAGATTGGCACTTAGCCATCTCACTTGTGATGCTTTTCGAGGTGGCGCTTACTGCTTGCTCTCTGACTTGCTGTTCGGTTAGTGGCGCCTGCTTATTCAGCTTATCCTTCAATGTGGCAATGTTGGCCTCGTAATAAATCTCTTTATCCTGCATCTCCGTCTACAAGGATCTCACCTTATCTCCTATCCTCAGAACTGTGTCCACAAGATTATCCTGGATTTCTATGCCTTTGATATCCTTCGCCACATTGGATATGGTGGTCTCCAAATTTTGTCGGCGGTCTTGTTCGTTGCGTAGCTGTATTTCTGCCTTCTGTTGAATTTGTCTATTTGCTACAGTGAGCTCTGCCTGTAACTTCATTGTTTCAACCATCCTTTCATGCATCTCCTCCACGATCTGCATGTGGATGAAGTGCAATCCTGGTAATGGGATTTTGGCTAAGTCGAGCTCTACCCTGTTGACTCCCTTTGTGTCCAAGACCACTTGTTCTGCCATTGGAAACACAATAGCCAATGGGTCCACATGGACAATCCTAGTCTTCAACGATAGCGTTATTGCTAGTTGTTGGCTTCCTTGCTGCAAGGTTCCTACCAACCTCCTTTCAGCCCTTACTTCCTGCGACAAAACAAGGCTTTTCTAGACATCGTCCATTTTCTTCATTAGGCCTTGCATTGCGAGCTGCGTCTGGTGCAGGTCATCGTGGATGACCTTGTCCTTCTTTTTTTTAGCCGCCATAAGCTCCTTCATCTACTCTGAGACTGTTTCAGCTATCATCTCGTAGTCATCATCATTGAGGACTGCCTCCGATTAAATCTTTGTAGCCTTCACCTTTTTCCTTGACTTTGGCTTCTCCGAAGTCTCAGCTTCTTTTCTCTTCCCTATTTCTTCAATGATTAGGCATGAAAGCAGGATCAGCTCATCTTCTGCTGAATCTGTCTCCATGTCCATGACCTCTATGCGGAACTCTGCTAGCCAATCTTTCATGAGGTCCTCAATATCCTATTCATACATGATGTACTTTCCTGGGAACCACTCTGGTTTCCTTGTTTGTGCTTTCGGTGATATGAATATACATTTCATATCTGCCTCAAAGTTGATGATGTGGATATACTTCGCCGTGACCTGCTTTGTAATACAAGGTGTCTTCGTGATTGCGTCGCGCAGCTGGATATAATATTGGTAAAATACTTCTGCTGTCGCATGCTGATGCTCTGCATTTGTACTTGCCCAGAGGTTGACGAACTTAAACCCTCTAGGATCCTTGGAGTCCATAATGGCGCCCACATAATCTCGCGGCTCCTTCCATCCACACAAAGCAATCAAGACAATGAGCCAGGTGAAATGGAACCGGCCGCCATTCACCTGGGTGTCGTTGAGTTCTTCAAGGAACTCATTCAATAGAAACTGACACCAATTGAAGCTGTGGCCTTCGGCCGCTGTGTCACCAAGGAGTATTGCGCTCACAGGCACCTCCGAAGGCCTAGTTGTTTTGAGCATATTGCCTGCGAGCAACTGCGTTACAAATCTTGTTGCTCTATCCTCTATATCTTTTGTTGAGAATTCTCTTTTTCTCTTCACCACTGAGTGGGTTTTCTTCATCTTTTCAACCGCCTCTTTTTCTTTGCTTTTCCCCTAGAAGAATTGCTTCGGATCCTTACTACGCTTGCTTAGCCCGGTGATGCGGTGGATCAAATCAATGTTAATATCAACGTTCCTATCCAGCCACAGGTAACCTTGGTGGATTTGCGCCATGAGTGTGCGAACCACGATATTCAATTCTGGGGAACGGTCAAAATGTGGCCATCTCAGCAAGTTCAGTAGCCCCGACTGAACGACAGGTGCTAACCAACCATCAGCTACTAAGTTCAGAGTTCCCTTGGCATCCTTTTTCCAGCACATATATTGGTCTGTTTGAAAATCTAGGTATTTGGGAACATATGTCTCATCTTTCTTCATTCCCAAGAGGTCATAATCATCCCATTTACAATCTGCTATCTTTCCCAGCAGATTCTTAGCAACGTTTACATGCTTTGACATAGGCAATAGTGGGATGTCGTATCTTGCATTCTTGGACAATTTAAACACAGGGGCATTCAGTGCCCGCGGGGAGATATATCCAGGTGTCATCTTCAAAGGTTCTGTCTGAAAGACTGGTGCTTTCTGTGTCGAGGATCCCAACTTTATGATGTTGGATCGAGGTGCAGTTACAACTTTTCCCTTATCTTTTGGTTTTTCCTGCATCGTGGGATTAATTCTTTATGATCTATGGGATCCTTCACCTTGTTCTACAACGACCTTCTTAACTGGAGTTTTCATTAACTGTTGAATCCCTCCTTGCTGAAAGATCCTCAGTGCTTCTTCAAGGGTGATTTCTTCTTCTCTAAAGGAAGGTTCGGATATTCACAAATGAGGTAGCGGCTAAAGCAGACAGCATACAGATGGCTACTAGCTCAGAGAGGTTAATCGCAAGAAAAATTCTAAGTGCTTGGTAACGCCCGCGAGTCTCCCAACGGTGTTATTTATAGGCGTAGCAGACCCTCTCCCGCGCCCTTCAATGGCTAGATAAGCATTTAATGTGGTGTCCATTAGCGAATTTGAGCGGATCCTTCGGTCTTTTCTGTCGTCAGCGTGCTCAGAACGACTATCTTTTCTTTAAATGTTGAAGTGGTTGCCGCAACGGTCATATAACGACTATTTTTTTTAAAAGCCATGCAATGGCTATTTTTCTTTGAGTGCTGCGCCGAACTGCACGGCTACTTTGCAGTGCCAAAAATTTCGAGCTGCGCAACTTCCTCGCAGTGCCAAAAATTTCAAACTGCGCGGCTTCCACTATACGTACATACAAATATATATATATATATGTCATTTATTTATTTTTTTCTTTCGCGCAGCTTCAACAGTGCTGCGCAGTACCTAGATCATTCTTCTTATCATACCTTCTTCCTTTTATCATACATGTACAGAATCCTTTACATTTATAGTGTCCACTTTCAACTGTACTTGACACTTAGAACTTCCTTTCTTTGTTCGTTATTCAGGGTTCTACGAAGCAGTGCTATCATGGTATAGCTTTATCCTACTTCCATTTATCAAAGTTGGCAAGGTATCACTAGCTAAATTGGCTAACTGGACTGTGCTAGTGTTAGTAACATGTATCACAGTATATGGGCCAAGCCAATGCATCTTAAATTTACCAGGGAATTTCATGAATTTGCTATCATACAGGAGGACTAGATCACCTACATGAAAACACTTGTTCTTTATATGGCGATCATGCCATGCTTTCTCGTGGTCCTTCTGAGCTTGCTGGTGGAAGCCTACGATGAAGCGATCTTCCTCCAAGCTTAGTAAGTGTAGTAATCTTTCTTCTAGAGCTTCGCAGTCCGCCATCCCTGTAAATGCAGTGATTCTCAAACTAGGGACAATATATTCCATAGGCATTATAGCCTCCTACCCGTAAACCAACCGAAAGGATGTCTGTCCTGTCAATTTCTTGCATGTGGTTCTGTATGCCCATAGCACAGATGAGACGCGCAGGTCCCAATCATCTCTATTTACATTGCACACCTTAGTGAGTGCGTTCTCCAATATTTTATTAAAAGCCTCTACAGTACCATTCGCCTATGGATGATATGGAGTACTGCGCTGATGATGAATGTGGAATTCCTCTATAAGTGCCTCAATCGTCTTGTTCAAAAAGTCAGTACCTTGGTCACTCATCAAAATATTCGGACAGCCAAATCTGGTGAGTATTTCTTCAAAAATAAACTGCGCTGCAGTCCTTAACTGGTTTTGCTTCTGACCATCTGGTGAGGTAATCTATAGCAGTAATAATATACTTTGCACCCGTTCTTTTTCCTGGTGGGTTTATAGGACCCACAAATTCTATTGCCCATTTTTCAAATGGTTGCAGTGTCAACTGTGGATTCAATGGCATCTCATCTCGGCGTGATGGTTTTCCTGTCCTCTGACAGACATCACAATTCCTGCAATGTTCTTTGGCATCTTTATGGATCGTAGGCCACCATAGCCCTACGCACAATATCTTCTATGCAGTAGCCCTTCCTGCATAGTGACCTCCCGCGATTCCTGAGTGTGCGTCGGCTTGAATAAATGTCTTCTCATGATCGAGTACGCACTTGCACAGGACTTCATCTGGCCCAAGTTTGTATAACTGACCTGCAATTATAGTGAAGTCTGTGGCACGCACCACTAACTATTTTTTCTGCTGGACCGAGAATTCCCGGGGTTCCATCCCTGTGGTTAGGAAGTCAATGATGTCCTTGTAATAATCATCGGCAACCTGTATACTAAATAATTGCGCGTTAGGAAGATTGCCTTCAATATTCGTTGGTTCCTCTCCTAACTCGATCCTTGACAGATGATTAGGTCCCAAGTTCAGTCTACCTGGCTTGACAATAATTTCAAAGTCATATTCCTGGAACAGCAATAGCCATCGGCATATGCGTCCCCCTAACACTGGCTTGTTGACCAAATATTTCAATGCAGAATGGTCAGTAAACATAAGGAAGTTCGATCCCAACAAGTAGTGTCTAAATTTCTATAGGGCATATACCATCGCAAGGCCTTCCCTCTCAGTAGTACTATAGTTCTTCTATGTTGTTGAAAGCTTTCTGCTAGAAAATGCAATTGGGTGGTCAATACCTCCCTTTCCTGGCTGAGCTAACACGATCCCTAGGGCAATACATGATGGGTCAACATGGACATGGAATGGCTTCGTCCAGTCTGGAAAGATTAGAATCGGTGCAGTGACCATCTTTTCTTTTAATGTGTCAAAACCCTGTTCACATTCTGCGTTCCAAATGAACGGTGCTTCTTTCTTCAACAGCTTTTCCATTGCTGCGGTTATCTGTGCATAACCCTTTATAAATTTCCTTTAATATCCAGTATGGCCTAATGTAGATCAAAACATCTTGACTGAATTTGGTGTTGGTAAGTTTGCAATAACTGCAATCTTCCTAGGGTCTACCATCAGTCCTTGCTTACAGACAATGTGGCCAAGTAAAATTCCATAAGGCACACAGAAAATACACTTTTCAAATTCAAGGATATTTGATGCTATCGACACTTCTCGAGCATCATGCAGAGATTTGCAAAATGATTTTTCAATAGACCAAATACAATCCAATCATCAAAATATGCTTCTAAACACTTGTGCATAAAATCTTTAAATGCTACGACGACAACTCTAGAGAATATGGCAGGTGCGTTCTTCAGCCCAAAAGGCCTGACGGTGTACTGGAATGACCCCCATTCTGTAGCAAATGTCGTCTTATGCCTATCTTTAGGATCAATCCTGATCTGATGATAACCAGAGAAACCATCAGTGAAAGCGTATGCCTCATTTCCTCCACTGTTATCAAGCACTTCGTCTGTCAATGGAGTGGGAAATGGGTCGTGCATGGAAACATCATTCAGCTTTTTGAGATCCACACAAATCTTGATCTTGCCTTTTGCTTTCTTGTCTTGAACAATCATGGGGCTAATCCATTTAGATTCTTCAACTGGTTCAATGATTCCTGCTTCTGGCATCTTATCTAGCTCTGCGCAGAATTTTTCCTTATAGCATGGATTCAATCTGTATGGCCTCTGCTTGACAGGCTTAGCACCTGGTTTTAAAGGTATTTTCATGACTTTTAGGTCTCCCAAAATTCCTTTCATTTCTGTAAATTTTGTTGGAAACAGTTCTTGATACTCATGTAAGGTATCTGCGATCTCTGCAATAGTCTGATCATCCCAATAATATCCTATTGATGCGAACTTCAGCTCTTTGTCTGTGCCAATGTTCACTTTTTTTGTTTTTACTGTTCCAGTCATATTTGGGATTTCCAACGGAGGTCCTTCTACCTCACGCACTCCTTCTGACTCTGGTATATCTATGTTGAGCGGTTCCTCCTCATCATCTTCATTTGTGTCATTGGTACCTTCAGCTAAGTTGTAACACTCGATCAAGTGCTCTTCATGTTCCTTCCATTCTGACTGTAGGTGCGTGGGAACGCACTCTATCCCAAAAAAATCCTACAATGTTATGTTTTGATGATGACAGTCGTCCTGGAATATGTGCTTCTTGATTAGCTGTAATGATTCATGGATTAATGGATTCTTGTCTTCAAAACTGAAGTCCTTCCGGAAGTTCGCAGCGAGCAGCTCCCAGTCAGTGAGTTCACTGCACAACTCTAGGTAGAGGTACCATTTTTCTGGGATACTCGCATCCAATGTATGTACAAATAAATGTACCCATTCTGTAAGTGGTCTTTCCACCCATGCCTTTGAACAGATTTCAATATGATGACTAGGGTCTGTCTGTCCATTATACTTTTCAAAGGGTAACGTAACCTTTTCGGCGAACCAAATCTACATCTTAGTTCTGCATTGATCCCAAGTGGTCAATGTTTTCTTATGTGCATTCCACCATCTGGAAGGTGTATCGTGCAATGTTATATCTAAAGCTGGCAATCTATGCTCATCTGGTATAGCTGCAGTATATTCCCTTATGAAACTGTAAACATTAGCAGAACCATCATATGTGGGAATAGGACTCACCTCTTTTCCGATCCAGCGCAATGATTTTGTAACCTGCGCACATCTTCTTGCTGATACTTCATGCATGTGGATTTTCCAATTCTCCAATCCTGTATCTGAGTTAGAGACACAAGAAGTGTCACATCGCCAGTTGAGCGTACGGTCCGCAGTAGGAGTAATGTAGTCTTCCTTGTTTGTAGTCAGCTGGTATAATCAGTCTAAATCTTGAGCTTGGGATTCCTCCTGAATCGGCTCACTGTATCTATCACCATATTTAGGATCCAATGGTGCGATAAAACTAAGATGCTTCCCTTCAAAGATCATCTTCTTTGTCTTCAATTTTATGATAGCCAAGTTATCCATAGCCCAATCAATTCCCAATATTGCTAGAAAAGGTTGACTATCATCCACAATTTCAATAACCTCAAAGTCTGCATGACTCTGTACTCCATTGATGTCAACTACTACATTAGCTAAGTGGCCAAAAGGTATGAACTTCTCCTAATTAGCCATTCGTAACTGGATAGGTGACCAGAGCAACTTTGGTTGACCCATCTGCTACCATGTCTGCTTAGTCAAGACATTCACTTCTGATCCCAGATCAAGGATGACTTCATCCATTTCAAAATCTCATATCTATGCAGTAAGCCTCATCTCTCGGCCTGTTATTTTGTGCTTTCTTATATGATGTACAGTGCTATTTGGAGTCTCTATTGCAATCTGAGGTTCATACTGGCTGATAAGCTTCTGGAGCTCTACTATGGCTTTTTCTCTTTTTAGTAACTTCATGCAGCTTCGCAAGAACTGCACGACAGAAGTACGGACATCTATTGCAGTACTTGTTTTATCATATGAAGCCAGCATGTCTTCAACATGTGGTGTTTCACTGCGCAGCGGGATCCTTGATGACTTATCTGCTGGTTCTCTAAAGGTATCCCACGCATCAATGAAGATCTCCTTGTTCTTCTGTAAGTTAAGAGGGGGTGCTTTTCCTGGAGATTTCATTATCCATACTGTTTCAAGGGGATCCTTCTTCATATGTGCTTCCCCTGATGTTGAAGCTTCCACTCCTCTGTCACGGCCTGTCTCAGGGCCACTGCGCGTGACCACATTAATGCTCGGATCCACTGGTCTATTCTCTACTGCGATCCATTGGACATTTGGATTCGGAGCCTCTGTTCGTCTTCTCTTCTGCATTTCCACCTCTAATATTGAGAAATCTTCAATGACATGCTCAAATGATTTACAATAGTTGCACGTAGTGCATGGATTAACACAATCTCTAGACATGTGCCCGGGTTGGCCACAGTTATAAAAAATGACTTGGCTGCGGCCTCTTCCTTGTCCCGGACCAGCATTTCTTCCTCTGCCATGGTATCTACCACCACGACCTCTGTATCCTCCTTGGTCACATTGTGCATTTTCTTGTTTTGGCTGTGTATGTTCTTGTACGCAGTACAAGCCAGCGCCTCGCATTGAGTCCATATCCCTTTTTCTTTCATTCATTAATTCATATGCGCGGCAGTTGGATTCATCATGTCCAACTGATTTACAGAAATTGCAGTATAAATTCTTAGGAGTTTTCACATATTTCTAGATTAGGTAACAGTCTTCAGGTCTATGTCCTGTGGTTCTACAAATTTCACACCATGGGGCCTGATTCTAATTTAATGGGTTAGGTGCACCACTGTTAATATAGTTGTGGAATAGAGGGCAATGCTCGTGGTCATGACCTTCTCCTTTACAACTTGTACACCAGACCTCCTTTCTAGGTTCATATCTTTGTTCTTTACCAATTTTCATAGTTTGTAGTTCAAGTGTCAGGGTGGTCAACTAGTTCTAGATCTGAGACATCCCAGAACTAGTATCCCCAATTGGCGAAGCTTCCAACTTCATTGCGATTTCCAAGGCCTCTGCCTGGGATAGAACCTTCTACTGCATCAATGGTAATCTGATATGGGGTAACAGCGCAGCAATGAACCATTCTTTATGCTGTTCTGGTGGTATAACAAAACTTACTTGGTCTAGTAAGGTCTTAAATTTCTGATCAAATTTCGAGACCGTTTCAGTTGGTCTCTGATTTATTTCCTTCAACTCAGTGATACACTAAGACTCAGACTTAGGTTTCTTGAACTCTTCCACCAGCGTGACTTTAATTTCTGCGAGGGTTCTCGGCTGTACGGTAGAGTATTTCATAAACCAATGTAGCGCTCTATCCCTGATGGTGGTGATGAGCTGTGCTTGCTTCACAGCATCGTCCTGGATTTGTCTTGCACTCCATACGACTTCACAAAGGAACCAATGCTGATCAGGGTCTTCTAGGTCAATTCCTTTGAATATTGGCAATTTCATATCAGTGTTCGCCATTGTACTATTAGGTGGTGGAGTGCCGGAATTAGTGCGCGGCTGCTGTAAAGGGATCTGCACAGTAAATACAAATGGGACTATCGGGAGAGATGGAATAGGCTTAGTCTTCTGCGGGGTGGGCTATGTAGCGGGTGGGTTCTGCGATAGGGGTGGCACGGTTTGTGCAGCCGGTGGATTCTCATGGGTAAATGGTTATGCAAATTCACTATCAAGATTGCAGGGGATCTTAGTATCTATATGAAGTTTAGGGCCTTCTGGATTCTTATTAATTTTATATCTCTTACCACTTCTAAGAGTATGTGTCTCTTTGTCAGAATCAATATATGTACTATTTATCATGACAAAATTCAAGCATATTACTGCATTCTTAGAACACCTTTCTCAGCTAACAGCATCTTAATGTATAGACTGAGATTGTTCAGAAACTTACCTTGGAATCCTCCGAAAAAATGTGCTTCTACTTGGCTGTAGCATTTGAGTGTGTCTACAACAAATTCTGTTACAAAGCCTTCTAGCATATGATCAACCCAATAATCAACTGCGCGTGACAATGGGCTGTCTAATTCTTTAAGCTGCGCTGTGAGCTCAGGAGTCCACTCCATAGGAACTCCTCCTTGGAAACAGTTTTTCTTCTCTGCGAGCCGCGATATCCACGCATGCAGCTCATTTGGAAACGATGCCCAAAATATCTCGTGAATGTCGTCCAACAGATATCTATCTGACCACTATGTGTTGCTTAGACGCGGATGTCTATTTTCTTGTCTGTTAAAATCGCTTATGGTCTTATCCCACCAAGCTTGGATTTCTGTCTTTTCAGGATGCCAATAGTCAGATCCTTCAAGGAACTGATATTCTTCTTCACACATCGTGATTGCAACTCAACGGAACCATTTCAACTCATCATGGATTCTAGTGTGGCAACGGAACCATTTGTTGGCTTAAGCTGACCCAAAGGTTTTCGATTAGACCCAGGTTCTTTGCGGTTCTCCCTTTGACCAACAAAACCCCTTCACACCGTCCCTTTCGGCAACAACCTGCGAGCAGGTTGAGGTCTCACCCAAGGTGTATCTTTATGGTGTACTGCGGAATCAGGTTTCCACAGTAAATGATGAGTTGTTTACAAAAACAAGTTGCACAGTGAAGGACAGTAGGATGGCGTTGCGGGCAGAGTGATGCAGTACATAGCAGGATCTATGCTGCGAACAGTACTGCATGGTGCAGGAAACACTGTGGGCCGACCAAGGGTTTCTTACTGCTGCGAATCTTCTTCTGGAACTGTGAGTCACCCACACTTATCCTCTACTTGGAAGATTTCGGCAACGTCAAGGCACTAAAATGAATATCACTCATCCATACATTCAGGCACTTACTGGTTATCTTTCTCGCCTTCATTCTAGAACTTGGATTATTACAATGTGAACCAGAAAGATAAACATGATTAACTGTGCTACGTTCCTTCACTATGCTTAATAAAGTATTTAAACTTAAACGACGGATTCACGACCTTAACATAGAATTGAAATGTTTACCATTCATCTGCTCCCGTAGAACCTAGCATATCATTCCCAAACATATCCTATTGGTAAATGCATATCGAAGTTCTCATATTACAGCATGCAAGGAAACATTCAAGCATTCATTCTATAGAAAATACAGAAAGTCATTCATTCATAAACATCATCACATAACACAGGATTTAATGTGGTTCACTTCCCTGGATGGAAAGCAACGTCCACAAGAACGGTTGGTAATATATTTCTTTCAAAAGGGATGGGGCAACCGTTCTTAGTCTGCGCACTTAGCTGCAAACTCTTCTTTTTCTTGGCTAGGTCTCTACGCACACAGCTGCAGAGCCTTTACAATATTCTCATCTCAGAGATATTTTACAATACAAAAAGGGTTATCTTCTCAAATTCTCAGGAATAACAAAAGAACAACAACCCAAAAAACCCCACCCAGAGAGAGAAACCCCATCCCATACAAAATGTCTTCTTAAATAGATCATGCCCAAAGGTCATGTCTATACAATGTCAAAGACCTAAAACCCAAAACCCTAAGGGTTTCCAAAACTACATCGGTTTTCCAAACCGACTTGCTGGCTCTTGGTAGCGTCTGCTTGATCATGGCGTATCTCCATGTCCTCATTCTGTCGCTATCAGACTTCCTATCGCACGCTTGCCTACCGACTGCTTCTGTCAAACCATTTCTCTCTAACAGTTTTACCTTCTAAGCATGCCAAACATCGCTTTCCTTAACAACCCACACGTGGTCGCCTTCCTGTTTTGCCTACGTCCGCTGCTCGGTAATCTTGAAATATCTTTCCAAAAATGGCTGCTACTGGTCGAGCATGTATCTACACTTGATAATTGTCTAGCACACCGCTTTGATGGCTCCACATGCCCTCCTAACTCCGCAGCACTGCTTCAGCGCAGTACTGGCCTTTGCATCACTGCCAAAACTTCGACGCTGCGTGCAACTCCGCAGTCTCGTCAAAAGTTGGATGCTGCGCGCAACTTTGCAACATCCTCAATATTTAGCCAAAATTGTGTTTTTGAGCTGCTCTCAGCTCAACTTTCTTTGGTTGCCTCAAAAAGGTGCTTCCAAAACTTCATCTCAGCCTGGGCCCAACACTGAGGAACTTGATGCATAACTCCTTCATGTTCATAGTACCCAATTTTAAATCATAAAACTCTTTTGACTTATCTTCAAAGTATTGTTCAGACAAGAACTTTTTCTTGAATAACTTTTTAAACATACTCCAGGTTACATCTCTTTCTTTTATGCTCTTTATCCTTTTAAGATCCTGCCACCAAATATCTGCCTTTCCGGTCAGATTGTAAATAGCCATCTTGGCTTTTAACTGAGAAGAGTAGTCATAAATATTAAAATACTTCTTCATTCCAGACAACCACGCTTCAGTTGTCTCACCCTTTTCACCTTCGCCATTAAAAGTTGGTGGCTTAATCTTTTTAAACTCCTTAGTAATTTGTTCATGATGCTTATGTTTTCTCTTTTTAGAACAGCAATCACTATTACTGCTGTCATGATCAGAATTACGATTACTTTGATCAGATTCAGATGATGAGTAACTATTACTTTTACCATTCCTTGCTTTCTTGTGTTTATGCTTGTGGGACATTGTCACAGAATCAGACTTCATTTCTGATTTTCTGCCTCTTTCATCATTATGACAATTCTCCGTCAAATTATGTTTTAACTCCTCCTGTACCTTCAGAATCCGTTCATTCTCTTCTTTAACAGTTCTTAACTCGGATTTTAAATCTTGTACATTACGTAGAAGTTCGGAAGACTGATTATTTAATTCAACATATATTCCTTCATGATTATTATTATTAATATGTTCATTGCGGGGAGATCTGTCCTCTGCTGATTCCTCCACTATTTCCATACCTGCAAAATGTCAAACTGTTCTATACAAAAACATAATTAAAAATAAAAGTTAGTGACATAAAATTTCTGATTTTCATTTTATGTTTTGCGCACGTGAGCCTATTTAAGGCCTAGAGTTTGAACTCGCGCTCTGATACCACATGTAAGATCCCAAAAAATTTACTAAAATTTAAAATTTTTAAAGTAGCATTAATTACAAAAAATGCTGACTGCGGAAATAAAATAATTGTTAACCATTTAACTAATAGTAGTTTAACAAAGTGACACTTCGTAGTTTTTAAACACAAGAATACAACAGTTTATTTGTAATAAGATATAAGTCTATAAACAGTATTTAAAATCTCATGCGATATAGTTCTTGCGATAAATACTAACAGCTATGTTTGAATGTTGATAAAGGGGTTCCTACGGGGTGCCCTGAGGTTTACTTAGCTTGGATAGCTAAAGCATTGAACCTATTTCCTTTTTCAGATTCGCAGGTAAGGTATTACAACAATTCAAGTACTTCAAGTAATTCAATATTTGTTTCAGCTAGCTGTCATTGCAATAAGATAGCGAAAGCATTTTCTATACAAGAAAGATGTTAATGGTATGGATCTTTAGTTTTGTTCTTTCAATTTAACAAGTGTTATCCTGGCTATTTATACAATTTGTGGATGTCACTGTTATTACAATCTGCTTAAATATATGGATGCTCCAAATTTTATGTTGATTCACGTCATAGAAACATAAGTTACTTTCTATTATAATACCTGCAAGGGTTAGGTAAGTTTTATATTTCAAAGTACAAGTGTTAATGTAAAACAATTTCAACAGAAGGCTTCATTAATGAATGATATTACTAATGCGTAATGGTGAAATCATTGAATTCTAGACTGATCCTTTGATATGCTATTTAAGACTTTAATGGAATATCATAACATTCCTATGTGCATTGTAATGGTCTTTAACCTATATATCGAGACCTCATACTATATCAAATTTCGACCTAATGCCAAATAGAATCCTATAAATCATATATATATATATATTGACTATACATTAGTGAACTAAATGTTTTTGATTAAATATCTCTACTAGTAATTACAATAGGGTATCGATATAGTGCGGGTTTAGAAATATCAAAAAATGATACAATGCTTATTTATTGGATTCTTTTTCTAATGCCACTACCATATATTACCCATAGTGCATCTACCATGTGTTATACGTAAAATTGTGACCTATGCATCATATGAAACATTTATATGATTGTGAACTATGCATTGGAATGATATGAAATAATGTAATGCAACCTTAGATATAATACTATGCAATAGCTACAACAACCTTTGTTATCATGGATTATTAACTCTGTGAAAATTCACGCCAATGCAGCATTAATGGAAATGACGGGTCTTTACTACTCTGCAGTCCTTCATGGGTTGTTGATAACGTGTTTGAACTGAGCTTTTAATGCTCCCATTCACTCCTTCGGTGGAATGTCCCGTTGGCTATCCAAGTGGTACATTCCACATGAATTCTTGTGCAGAACACCGATAATTTTTCCGAGTTGTATGGTAGTAACTTGATAAATCACCTCCGAGCTGGACTCTGCATTAATGGAGTTATTAATGAATCTTTGTAAGTAATGGTGCTTTGGACTTCGTAACTCCCAGCTGCCTCGATTGCCTCCGTTGATCTGGTTCTGTCCTCGGGTTTGGGTTTTTGACCTAACTTCTCATACTATACCTTTGCTTGTATTACTCCTTGCCATTCATTTGGAGAAATTGGGCTTGGAGAGAGGCCAACAGGCTGCGTAGTTGTAGGGTTTGAAAGCTAAACGCCTGAGGACTCCTTCCTCGAGTTCGATGGTGAGACATTTAGTTAAAATGGTGATAGTTTCAGGTTGTTAATGGAGCTTTGAGTGTCGATTGCCCAGTGGCTTTCGTCATGTACTTTGATAGAGGGTTCCTAGGGTTTAGTTTTGAAACTAGTGATCTTGACTAAGAGTGAAAGGTGAATTCATGGCATCTAAAAGCTTTCTTTGTTACATCTGTTAGATGGATTTTGATCTCTTTTCTATTGGCAAGGTAATGTGTTCGAATTTGGTAAAGAATTATTTATAAAGTTTAAGTTAAACTTGTGTATTTTCTTGTTTTCATTTGAACTAGTTTTAACCTCTTGACGTTTCTATGGCAGGTATCGACGTCATTTGGAGGTTTGCGATGCTAAAAAATCAGTGGGAGGATACTAGCTTGATCCATCCAGTAAGCCTCGATGGTTTAAATCCTCGTAGGTTCTTCCAGCATAGATTGTCGATGGCGCTGCTCGTCAAATGCTTGATGCTGGATCCTAGCATCGTTTTAGCCATAAACGTAATGATTTTGAATGTAATGTTTTAAGGACAGAGGATGAACCCTCAATATGTTCTGTTAACCGACCCAGTCGTGTTTTGTTTTTAACGTTTTCTTAAATGTGTCGAACTAGGGGATGAAACCCTCTTTTGTAAAAAAAATGATAATACAGTGTTACATTTTGGGAAATATGATGATACCATTTTGTGTTTAAAATATGATGTGAATTTGACTTAATACTACGGCCTTTTAAAGAAAAGGACGCCAAAAGCCATAGGTTGTCTTGAAAAACTGATTTGTGGTTCTAAACTATGTGTTAATTGCTATTTATAGTTTAAAGTTTTCAAAAGATAGTTTAAAAAATTATCTAAGTGGCTTGGCCTCTTGTTAGAGTAGTTGTCCCGACTATGTAGATGTTACGATTGAATGCGATGGTTGTTTTTCTGGTTCTTCAACTGTATAATAAAATGTTTTCGTTTTAAAAAAAAAAATCAACGACATCAACCCTATCGAAAGTATCAAAATCAATATTGAAAATATTTGAATACTTGCAAAGAGTTTCTCGCTGAGAGGGTATTAACCCTTAGTTAATTGACCATAAAATAAAAGTGATTTCAAATCTTGATATTGTTTTTTTTTTTAAAGAATAAATACTAGCTCTGTCATGTAAAAAAAATGTTTGTGAAAAGAAATACTAAAGTTTTAGGGTTTCAGTCGAATGTTTAGAAACGTTGGGTGAAACTGAAATAAAATGTTTATGAGTTTCTGCTGATATGTGTTTAAGAGTTTGACCGACTCTCGTCTTCCTATTTTAACTGATAATTGCTAAGAATATTATTGCATAAATTATTATAAAGGAAAGGGAAATAGAAACTGTTGCAATGTTAGGAAATAGCATGAAAATAACATAAACCCTAGACAAATCTATTACTGTCATAATAGGAATATAATATTATGCTTGTTGATGCTATTAATTCTGTAGCTGTTATGTTCTCCTAGATATTGTGTAACAGGAAGATAAATGTTTTTGTAGTTGTTAATTTCAGTACAGTTTGGTGCAAGAATTATAGTAAATTTTAAGGAAATTAAACTGAAGAAAGAATCATAAAAGAATGACATAGAATTATATTATTTAATACAGAATATTAATGGTAGGAAAAACTTAATGAAAAACAACCGTATTGATCTTCTCATTCATCTGGCAATATGCCTATCAATGTATCTACCTTAATCTCTTCTCTGTACTACAGTACAGATCCATTAGCATGGGGAAAAATGCAGAGAATATTTTATTCAATTCATCATTCATAATCAGTACTATATATAATCCTAATAGACTCAGAAACTAAAATAAATGCATTTGTTCAATAATATCTTTGAAAACAGTAAATAAAAAAATTATAGATAGAACTTGAACTACTTTGAACTAGAAAAAGACATTAGAACCTGAAAATGAAGATAGGGCCGACAAACACCGAAGGAGGCTTGTTCCTCCCAACCTTCTCTAGAAGAAGCAGCCACTCTACTTGCCTCCTTTGGACCCCCGAGCCTGATCACTGAACCGCTAGGTAGAAGATTCTAGGTAGAAGCAAGGCATTCAACTTCAACACTCGGTATAATATCTTCAGCACTCAATACCATAGCTTCAGCACTCGATAGTATAGCTATGCACTCAGTAGTATAACAGGCAGACTTACTCCATGATCAAAAAATCAGCATATCCCCTCATTGAATCTATTGGGTGCAAGCACAGCAAAACCCCAAGGTAAATTTCCTCATCAGGAAAAGTGATGAACCTTAGTTCATAATTCAATGGCTCTTTTATAGATTGCCTTGGTTTTGAGTGGTCAATTTCAGAATAAATGAGCCTCAAACTCCAGTCCCACCTTCTAGGGCACTATGACCACATTTCAAGGGAGTTGTCCCATACCAACAGCAAGTTAGTTGAATCATGATGCTGCCATTTGTCCATTTCCTTCTACCCCAGATTCCATTCCACCTAATGGGTCAGTAAACACTCTTTCAACAGTCTCCTATTTAATTTATTAAATAATAAAATATTGTGCAAATTACAGTCATCCCTTGACACTTGTCCAACATAAAAACTTTACAATAAAAGTCAACATAATGTTTCCAACATAAAATGTCCTTCAGCAAAAAGGGTATGTTACATGGATGTAGGCCTAGATTTCATGTGTTCTGGTGAAGGGGTGGAGATCTTGTTCGTGAGGTTGACAAAGTAGTGAGAGTGGCTATGTTTATATTGGATAAGATAGCCACCTTCAAAGCAATGGCATGGGATAAGATAGCCACCTTCAAAGCAATGGCATGGTCACCGCACTATGAACCTATAAAGCTTGATGTCCTTCTAGAGGGCCTTGAACTCTTCTTGGACATAGAAAGGGAACAAGAGTGACTCATTTCAAAATATGAATATAAGATAAATTTGAAATGAATAAAAGATAAAGGAGTTTTAGTAGAATTATCTAAGTTCACATGACTCACTATTCCCCATTAAAAACAAAAGTAAAAGCATCTAGGCACTGAAGAGAGAGAGAAAAATGACCTAGAGGGAGCTGACATGCTCTAATTTCTGAAGAGAGAGAGAGAAAAATGACCTAGAGGGAGTTGACATGCTTTAATTTCTTAAGAGAGAGAAAAATGACCTAGAGGGAGCTGGCATGCTCTAATTTTTTAAGAGAGAGGAAAATGACCTAGAGGGAGCTGGCATGCTCTAATTTCTTCTTATGGGCATTAGAAATCCTTTCTCCTCCAAGAAGAGATTCACATAACCCATAGAATATTGTGGAGAGTAATCAATTAGAGATGAGTTACCTACCATCCATAGGTACATTGTAGGAGGTGAGAGATACCATGTTTCCTTCATCAAATTCTAAGTGAAGTTTGATCTTCTCAGAGAGGGGAGCTAGAGTGTGCCAAGCATTATACCCTCTCTTCTAGGTAGTGAATGATCTTATAAAGTGGGATATGGAAAATAAAATTCGCATGCATCGACCTATGACTCCAATGTGGGAAGAAGAAGAATCATTAAATATACACCCCATTCATCCATTTTGATGTGATGAAGGTGTAAAAATAGATTTCACACCTAAATTACTAGGTGATGATCTCCCCTAAAAAAAAAAATTCACCTAATACATTATATAACATGACCAGAGCACACGGAGGTCACCTCCTTACACGTTTATTTCTAAATGTCATTCTCTAATGCCACCCCTTCATTCGCATTCTACTCTACTTCTAGGTTGTTTTATGATTACAATTTAAACTCTTCGAATTATTATAGTTATGGAAGGAATTGAAGTTACATCCTTACTTCAAATTTTTTTAATGATTATAGGTGAGTCACATAGGAGTATGATTTTCACCAAAGTAAGATGGGTGAGGATATTTAGACCTTGTTGTAAGTTTCAAATTCTTTCAAGTGAAGAAGTGCATATAAATTATTCAAAAAATAAAAAGTAAATAGTGGAACACACACACACACACATGCAGATTACCATGGAAACCCTTAACTTGGAAAAAAAACATAGATTCGTACCTCTATCTTCTTCATTGTAGTAAAATCACCATTCACAGCACAATATTTAGATTTTTTTTGCATCAAAATCCTTTATTTATTACACCAAACTAAATTACAACCATAGTCCATTGCTAGCATTATATTCAATCTGATGTTCTCAAATGAGGGCCACCAAATCCCTCTTGTATGCTAGTTGCACTAGCATTTTCAATATTCCCATAGGGAAGAAAGTATCACCTAAAGCACAACCAAGACCTAAAATATATTGGTGGAATTACGATGGGGTGGATGCAACTCATTACCTACTGTTACCTTAACATCCAAGAAAATATTATGTGTGGAAATAGATAACATGCAATAGTTTTTTTTTGTAAGCAACATAAGAGAAATATATTAAAGTACAAAAAAAGTTACAATCACATGAGAATCTGTAAATTCATGAGCTTTCAGAAGCTTCTCATGGAGCAGAAAAAGCAAGTAGGAACATCCAAAGTCCTGCCCATAAGTGGGATGAGTAGTATTGACATAATTACAGCTGGTCATTAAAAACATAGACTGAACTAGACTAGTAGGAAAAGCTAGAGTCTAACAATAGTCCATTGAGTTAAAACAGAGGAAGAAAGATAATGCTAACTGCAAAAAAATAGGAGCTAGGCTCACACAGAGCAGATCTATGTGCTAGCTTCAGCATTCTGAGAACCAGGATTGTCTTCAATTATTGGACAGTAGCCAAAGAAGTCCTCTTCCCAATTCTGGAGTGGGAGCTTGATGGGATGGGGCTAAGTTTTGCGTTGTATGGTTGCGTCATCCTCGGCCTTCCTGACCCATGTGTAGTGTAAGGAGTCAATCGTCAAGGGCGTTAGGAAGGAAGTCCCAGAGGGAGAGGCCCCTTGAACCACCACCGTAGCAGGAGAGCTCGGGCCTAAGGAGGGGGCTGGAATTGGAGTAGCGCCTTCCGCAGCAACAACAACACCGAGGGATTCGGGCAAACACATGTCTGTAGCATGGAATTCAGTGACAATATCCACACCCTCAACATGGAAATTAGGATTTCCAGCCAAACTTTCATAATGAGCAGCGGGACCAGAATCACGGGGAGGAGTAGAATGGTGAAACAGAGAGTACCTTCTACCTGTCAAATTGGCTTCCAGAAAAGCCAACATTCGATCCAAATGAGCCATATGTGCCCTGGTGTCCATAATAACCACCTTGGCCATATTCCAATTTGTTAGCACTTCCTCCACCAAAGTTCTAAACATATTTTTCATTAACCAATAATGGTTTACCTAGTTTCCCTGGTTGCCAAATGCCAAAATTTTGGAAACACTACGATATTCCCAGTCGTCCACCAGCCTACGGACAGGGACAGATACATTGTCTTCATATCCGTTGTTGGCCATCTTTTCCTTCTTAGCAGAAGTGGTAGCTTTGCCAACACTGTGACTAGAACCTTGCTTGGAGGTGTCGCACGTTTGGGTCATGGCACTACCAATAGATTCACCAAAGAACAGAGAAGGGGTGGAGCTCTCAGTAGAGGCAACAGGCAGAGGATGACAGAGGCGAGCATGTAAAATTAGTCACAGCAGATCTAATGAACAAGTAAATCAATCACAACAGATGAATATAGAAAATATGGTGCAAAACTGTGCAAAACATGCAGCAGTGCTCAATATCCCAGAAAGGGTGAATGAATTACAATACAAACTGTCACAATGACAGAGCAATTCAAATTGCCTAAGGAGGTCATTCGAATCACTGAATGGAGTAGCTTGACTCCAACTAGGAGTCCTCATCAATCAATCGGTGGTGCTCATCAATGCACAACAACCAGTCATCCAGGTGTCAATCTGAGTCTAACTGAGTGTAATAAGTGTAACTGAAGTGTGTAGCACTGATTAAGGATCAGGAGGCTCAGTGGGGGCGCATGGGAGGCTAACTGAAGTCAGAAAAAGTCATCTAGTCAATCTGGAGGTCCAACGGAAGTGAAACAGTCAGTCAGGAGTGAAACTAGCCTCAAATCAGGGAGAATCGGAGCTAACTGAATGTAACTGAAGTGGAACTGCAGTGGTAGGTGAACAAGTGCGCCCTTCTCTGGAAGTAGGTGAGAAGTGGGCGCCTTTCAGCCTAGGAGGGCTAAAAATCTGTGGTAAGTGGCTCCCGGGTGCTAGAATGAAGTGGATAAGGTGCTGGAGGCATCAAACTGGTGACTGGGATGCATGCAAGTGCATGCAAACCCTAGATTCTGCATGCAAACCCTAATTGCATGCAAGATCCTGAAAAAGATGTTGTGGATATCCGAACACCCCCCCTCAAGCTAGACTATGATGTGCCAACAAAAATAATGTGGGGCCCTGGTAACTAAGACCAAAGGTCACCCCAATACAATAATCCAAAAAATGCTGAAAATAAACTAAGTGAGGAAAGAGGGAAAACCCAGTGGGAAGAAAGCCCCCCCTCAAGCTAAAGCATAATAATGAATCAATCTGTCTCCACCATGATGGAACTCACCCCCAACAGTGAACGGAGGTAAGAGAACTTCTTCTCAGTGAAGCTCTTGGTGAAGATGTCTGCAATTTGCTCATCAGTAGGGAAATATTGCAGAATGATGGTGCGGTCATGCACCAACTGTCGAATGTAATGCATATGAATCTCAATGTGTTTGGTCCTCTGCCGCTGAACTGGATCTATGGAGATCTTGATAGCACTTTGATTGTCACAAAATAGGACAGTCGAAGTAGTGCCACCAAAACCAAACTCGGAAAGAATACCCTACAACCAAACTGCCTGAATGCAGGCATTGACTACCCCTCGATACTCTGCCTCTGTTGAAGAAAGTGCAATGGCTGCTTGCTTTTTGCTGGACCAGCAAATAGCACCATGACCAATCATGAAAACATAACCGGAAGTGGACTTCCGATCAATGCTATCACCTGCCCAATCTGAATCAGTAAAACCAATGAAATCTAGCTCAGAATCTGCAGCATAATGTATGCCAAACTGTTTCGTACCTTGCACATACTGCAAGATCCGCTTGGCTGCTCGCCAATGAAGCTCATGTGGCTGTTGCATATATCTTGACATGGCACTCACGGCATATGAGATATCAGGCCGTGAGTGTTTCAAATAAAGTAGTGAACCAATCAACTGTCAATACATACTACAATCTGTAAGCGGTGTGGAATCTCCCTCCTCAAGACTGATTCCTGAGAGGAATGGGAATGGGGCTTCCTTACATTCAGCCATATTAAACTTCAATAACAGGTCGGAAGCACATTTTTGCTGAGATATAGTGATCCCATCAAAATTTTGAGCTATCTCCAAGCCCAAAAAATGACTCAGCAAGCCCAAATCGCTCATGTCAAAAGCTAGATTTAAGGCAGATTTTAGCTTGTTTATTGAAGTAAGTGTGCTACCAGTAATAAGCAGATCATCAACATAAAGTACAATAACCAACAAATTACCTTTAACACGCTGAAGATACACATTCGGATCAGATTTGCACCTTTGGAAATTCTGAGAAGGAAGGAAGGAGTCCATCTTTGCGTACCAAGCTCTTGGGGCCTGTTTTAACCCGTACAAAGATTTCTTCAATCTACAAACCAATGACGGATCTGATGTATAACCCTCTGGCTGCTGCATATAGACCTTTTCAGCAAGGTCTCCATGTAAAAATGCACTCTTCACATCCATGTGGTGCACTTCCCAGTGCTTGGATGCGGTAATAGCTAAAACAAGGCGGATGGAATCCATCTTTGCAACCGGTGCAAAGGTCTTAGTGTAGTCCACTCCTTGGACTTGGGAAAAACCTTTTGCCACCAACCTTGCTTTATATTTGCTGATAGTGCCATCAGCAGCAACTTTAGTACGGTAGACCCATTTACACTTCACTAATTTTCTTCCAGGTGGAAGAGAAACTAGCTCCCATGTGTTGTTCTTTTGAAGAGAACTGTACTCTTCGTCCATGGCACTTTTCCATCTCGGATATCGATGGGATGAATAGTATGATGTAGGATCTGAACCAGCCATCAAATAAAAAATCTCAGGAAGAAATGGATCAGCAATAGAAAGAGCCATACCTGCTCTTTGAAAGTCTCCTCTTGTTCGTCTCGGATCAGCAGGATTTCCAAGATTCGAACCAGCAGAATGTAGAGTATTTTGGGCCCACTTTGGTAACTGAGGAGGATCATAATGATCGGATTCCGAACCTGATATGTCATGATCATCATATGCTGCTACAATATCAGAAATATCAGAACTCATACCTTCATTATCGCTGCTCGGATCTTCTTCTTGTGAAGGCGGTGAATCGGCAGTCTTCTCCTCGACTAGTTGCAATTCTTGAAGCGGTTCTTCAAATTGCACACTGCGCTCTATGAATATCTTTTTAGATCTGATATCCATGAGTTTATATGCTTTTGATTCTTCCCCATATCCTATCAATATGCACTCGATACTTTGTGGATCCAAAGCTCGTCTCTTCTCAGAAGGAATTCTAGCCCATGCAGTAGAGCCAAAAACTCTCAAATTTGACACATCCGGTTTGTGACCAAAGAATGCTTCGAAAGGAGTCATACCTTTCACGGATGAATGTGGAACACAGTTCTGTATATATGAAGCAACATCGATTGCTTCAGCCCAAATATATGCAGCCAAACCTTTCGATTCAATCATGCATGTAGCCATCTCTTTCAGTGACCGATTTTTCCTTTCCGCTACACCGTTCTGCTGGGGTGTGTAGGGAACTGTATGTTGGATCTTAATTCCGCTTTGGGCACAAAGTTGCAGCAACTCGGACTTGATATATTCCCCACCATTATCAGATCTAAGAGCTTTGATCTTGCTCTCAGTGGTGGTCTCAAAAGAAGCCTTAAAATCCTTGAATTTTCCAAGCACTTCTGACTTGTTTTTGAGAAAGAATACCCATGTAAAGCGGGAAAAATCGTCAATAAATGTCAAAACATACCTTGAACCATTTAATGACATATGGGGCAGTGGACCACTGATATCAGAATGGATCAATCCCAAAATAGTAGAAGCTCTGCTAGCTTTGCCGCAGTCGAATCTGTGCTCGGGGTGCTTCCCAATAATGCAACCAGTGCATATTCCCTTCGAGGAACGGAGTTGTGGAAGCCCATCTACCATGGATTTATTTGATAGCAGCAGCAAATACTTATAATTTAGATGTCCAAATCTTTCATGCCAAAGCCTACTAACCTCATTACCATGTGTGCGAAGAGCAGTGGGCTTTGCAAGCGGAATAAAGTGCGAAAACTCATAGCATTTTCAAGTGTGGTTTGCCTTTCCAACCGCAACTAGTCTTCCACTTTTGATATCAGAAATTTCAACTGTATTAGGGCTGAATGTGACTTGCTTTGGTTCACTAGTATGTGTCATTTGATACACAGAAAGGAGATTTGAAGCCAAGGAAGGCACATAGAGAACATTCTGAAAGCTTCCATGTTCTACATGAATCGTACCTTTGCCCTTTGAAGAAATTTTTGAGTCATCTCCCAAATGGATGGGGATGGAGATGTTTGAATCGAATGAGGAAAAAGAATCAATATTTGCAGCCATATGATTTGATGCACCCGAATCTATCAAGAGAGTAGTGGGCTTCGAAACCGTTGCCATGAGTGCTTGTCCTCTTTCATGATCATCATTCCTATCCTTCTTCCTTGCACCGTCAGGAAGGGTTATGTTGTTCTTTTCCAAAAGGAGGGCCATTTGATCTATAGTCTTCTTCATACATGAACTTTCGGGATGAAAGCCACAGTTACAATAAGTACATTTAGATTTTTGGTTACCTTCTTTGCCCTTTTGCTTGGATTTCGAACTGGATGGTGCATCCGTTTGCTTGCCTTTGTCTTTTTGCTTGTGAGGCTCGAATTTGGGCTTCTCCTTCTTTTGCTTTCCTTTACCATTCGAGATCTTGGGTCCTTGAACAAATAGGGCTGAATCTTTGGAGCTTATGGACCCCATTTGAATCAACTTGTCATGCTCTTTTGTAACGGACTCAATGAAGGCATTCAAGGTAGGCATCTTCCAATTCAGGGTAGTTAGCCGACCGGAATTGAAAGTAGAGACAAATACCGAATAATCTTTCCCAAGCTTGCTTAGAATGGAGAGGATCAACTGTTTATCCTCTTTGATAACACCACTGTTCTTCAATTGCAAGTTCAAGTTCTTGAATTTTGTGAAGAATTCATTGATGGTCTCGAAATTCTCAAGATTAAGGCCAATCAATTCATTCTCTAATTGAAAAGCCCTAAGCTCATCCTGCTTGCCGAATAGTGTTTCAAGTTGCTCCCATATGGCTTTTGGAGTCTTCAATCCACTGAGATGGAAGTGAAGATCTTTGGAGATGGAGAGACAAAGAAGACCATAAGCTTCATCAAGCTTGTTGTAGTGTTTGGTTCTATCTGATAGATTGCTTGGCTCCAATTCAAGACCAATAGTGACTCGGTAGTAACCTTTTGAACGTAATATGATCTCCATATCATCTTTCCAATCAAAATAATTGAATGGGGTGAGGATAGGCTTTGAAGAAGAGTATTCCATTGCTAGGAGCGCGTTAACTGATGAAGAGGAAGCTTGCATGCACACTATAGCGAATGCAATTGCTGTAGGGAAGCTTGCATGCAAAATGGAGCGAGTGCAATTGATGGAGACAATAAACCTACAAATCACATAAAACCAAGAACCGTAAGGTCGAACAATCCACCCTTTGAGAGTTGCATCACACCTGGGATTGGATTTCAAGCAATGTTGAATGGGTCCAATGTATCAGATCCAGGAATTATGTGGTAACTCAAGCTTCTGGAGTGGTATTGGAATAATTTTCAAGCTTTGCATGCACAGGAGCGAATGCCCTTGAGATATCTCATGCCAAACTTTTTGCAATTTTTAGCAATTCAGTCAAATCTTCTTGTACAAACACCTGTAGAAAAGAGATCTTGTCCCTGCAATGGCTCTGATACCATGTAAAATTAGTCACAGCAGATCTAATGAACAAGTAAATCAATCACAACAGATGAATATAGAAAATATGGTGCAAAACTGTGCAAAACATGCAGCAGTGCTCAATATCCCAGAAAGGGTGAATGAATTACAATACAAACTGTCACAATGACAGAGCAATTCGAATTGCCTAAGGAGGTCATTCGAATCACTGAATGGAGTAGCTTGACTCCAACTAGGAGTCCTCATCAATCAATCGGTGGTGCTCATCAATGCACAACAACCAGTCATCCAGGTGTCAATCTGAGTCTAACTGAGTGTAATAAGTGTAACTGAAGTGTGTAGCACTGATTAAGGATCAGGAGGCTCAGTAGGGGCGCATGGGAGGCTAACTGAAGTCAGAAAAAGTCAGCTAGTCAATCTGGAGGTCCAACGGAAGTGAAACAGTCAGTCGGGAGTGAAACTAGCCTCAAATCAGGGAGAATCGGAGCTAACTGAATGTAACTGAAGTGGAACTGCAGTGGTAGGTGAACAAGTGCGCCCTTCTCTGGCAGTAGGTGAGAAGTGGGCGCCCTTCAGCCTAGGAGGGATAAAACTCTGTGGTAAGTGGCTCCCGGGTGCTAGAATGAAGTGGATAAGGTGCTGGAGGCATCAAACTGGTGACTGGGATGCATGCAAGTGCATGCAGGTGCATGCAAACCCTAGATTCTGCATGCAAACCCTAATTGCATGCAAGATCCTAAAAAAGATGATGTGGATATACGAACAGAGCAATGACACCCAGGGCATGAGCAGGGAGCCTCATATCAAGAGTTTCAAGGTGGGATATTCTAGAACTCACATGGGACAGATTAATGGCGCACCTGAACCAGTTAAGAGGATGTGACAAGGAGAGCGGAGCCGGAGTGAATGCGAGCAACTGAGCCATAGGGGTAGTGAAGTTCAACTCGCACGAGGAGGCCAGATGGGATGGAATAAGATGCGGTATTAAAGAGGGGGGATAGGGAACAACGCCGACGAAGGGAGGTGGCTAGGTGTGGGATCCACGCTGCCAAGAGGGCAGGTGGCACCCCTATCCTCGGTGGTGTCGTGTCGAGCACCCACATCCGAGGGATAACATGCAATAGTTATTATATAGTCACCATCATCATTAAATTAGATAGATATGCACAAGATCCATAATGAGATAACATAGTAGAATAAATATACACAACATCCAGAAACATCACAAATTAAACATAAATTTTAAAAGGGGACCCCAGAATGTGCTCCTTTTATTCATAATCTCCAAATACATTATGGATCCACAAAATCACCCCATATGATCCTTAGACATATCTTATAAGAAGAAATCAATATAAAATAGATACCTAGAAACTCACAGCTACTACCCTCAACATACAAACAATCTATCACCAAGCAACATGCTACATTCACCAAGCAACCCTTTCTTCTAAAGCCTTGAGTGTTTTTATAAAAAAGTAATTTCTAAAGTTGACAATGTTAAGACAATTATAAAAAATGATAAGGATGACTAAGTTGATGGGTTGATCCATGAAGCTGGTTCACGATTTTTGGCGAGCAAAGTGCCAAAAATTTGTGTTGCGGACCCTCGATCAAGGGCTTTTTAAAGCCCTCGATCGAGGTATTAAAACCTGGATCGAGGGTTTTAAAAGGCCTCAATTGAGGGATTTAAAAGACCTCGATCGAGGGTTGAAACAAGACCTTGATAGGGCTATCAAAACCTCGATCGAGGGTGGAAACAAGACCTCGATCTAGCTTTTGAAAAACTCGATCGAGCTTTTGAAAAGCTAGATCTAGCTTTTGAAAAAAATAAAAAAAGGTCCATTTTAGGCCCTAGATCGAGCAAATACCTCGATCAAGGACTTGAAAATACCTTGATCAAGGTCTAGGTAAAACCCTCCATCGAGGTATTTTAAATACCTCGATTGAGCAAATACCTCGATCGAGGGCCTAAAAAATAGGCCAAGAGCCCTTTTCACTGTAGAAACAAAGTTTTGTCTGCCTTTCAGAGGCCTAAATCATGTCATTAAATGCACATTAATGGGAGGACTTGATACCATTGGATTTGTCAATGAATCCTCTATCCATATACATAAAATTTATGAATTTTATCTTCGTATGTCTTTTGTTTTTAAATTTCTACTAAAACTTTCCCTAAAACACCACGCCGACAACTTCGATTGAGCTCAAATATAAATCAACAACATTCAAAATACACATCCAAAGTTTTTGAAAAAATACACAAGCACTAGATAAGCGCGTCCTCTTCAAAAGGGTATTTTTAGTTTTGCAAATTATGTAAACAATCAAAAGATTTGGTGCACACACACATGTGTGCAAAATGCGACTGAAATATTCATTTGTTAGTTTCGAAAAATAATAATATATATAATTTTTCGAGAAATATTAAAAGAAAAATATGTAAGCACGAGTGCATTTTTTCTAGATCATGTTCACATATTTCATTTTTTAAAATTATTACTTTAACATTAAATTATTGTGCACACACACAAACTACTTGTTAATTGCTCTTCAAATTTTTAAGTACACACGTTTCATTAAATGAAAATTCTGTTAGGATATATCATCATTTAGTTATGTACTTTGCATGCATCCCAGTCACCAGTTTAATGCCTCCAGCACCCAGTCCCCAGTCTGCCAACCCCCGGGAGCTTCCTTCCACTCAGTTTTAGCCCTCCTAGTGCTTAGTGCACCCAGCATGCACCCACCACTTGAGAAGGGTGCCTTTTCTCACCTACCACTCCAGTTCACTTCAGTTAGTTGAGTTCTTTGCTTGATTTGAGGCTAGACTGACTCTCAACTGATTGTATAACTCTGATGGACCTCCAGTGAGACTAGACTGCCTATTATGACTCCATTTAGCTCCTCATGCACCCTCAACTGAGCCTGCTTCATTTAGTTAGTGCCTACATGTTCCAGTGACACCTACCACACTCAGTTAGACTCAGTTTGACACCTGGTTGACCATTACTTGTGCATTGATGAATCCACTGATCTGATGATGAGACTCCTAGTTGGAGCCAAGCTATTCCATGCAGTAAATTCGAATGACCTCCTTGGTTAATTCGAATTGCTCATTCATTGTGACCGTATTGTATTGTATTCCCACTATTCTTAGTTATAGAGCACTGACGCATCTCTCTTGCATAGTTTTTACTCCAAATTGTTTTACATCATTGTGATTGATTTACTTGTTCAATAGATCTACTGTGACTAATTTTACATGGTATCAAATCCATGGCAGGGACAAGATTTCTCTTCTACAGGTGTTCTACATGAAGAATTGAGTGAATTTGCTCAAAATACTACACAGCGACATGCAAAATCTCATGTGCATTCGTCCATGTGCATGCAAAGCTGAAATTTCTCTCCAATCCACTCCAGAAGATGTGAGTTTTCCACATAATTCCTGGATATAGATCATTGGATCATCAAGCTTGCTTGATCTCCTATGTCGGGTGTGATGCAACTCTAAAACGGGTGGATTGTTCGACCTTATTGTTCTTGTTTTCTTGTGATTTGCAGGTTTATAACTCCTCCATTAACACTCATTTTCATTGAGATGGATTCTTCTTCTTCAAAGCTCCTCACTCCCTTCAATTATTTTGAATGGAAGAATGACATGGAGATTATGTTGCGCTCAAAAGGGTACTACAGAGTCACCATGGGCCTCAAAGTTGAGCCAAATACACTCATTGAGAAATCCAAGCACTTCAACAAATTGGATGAAGCATATGGTCTTCTTTGCCTCAATATTTCCAAGGATCTTCACTTTCACCTCAGTGGATTGACTACTCCAAAAGAAGTATGGGAGCAACTCGAAAAGCTTTTTGGTAAGCAAGATGACATGCAGTCTTTTCAATTGGAAAATGAATTGATTTCCTTGAATCCTGAAAATTTCGAGACCATCAATGATTTCTTCACCAAATTTAAGCACTTTGTATTGCTATTGAAGCAAAGTGGGGTTGTAAAAGATAATAAAAAATTGATTCTTTCTATTCTTTCAAAACTTGGAAAAGACTATTCGGTATTTGTCTCTACATTCAATTCCGGAAAGCTCACAATTCTGAATTGGAAAATGCCTACCTTAAGTGCCTTCATTGAATCCATGACGAAAGAGCATGATAAACTCATTCAAATGGGGACCATATGCTCCAAAGACCAAGCCTTATTTGCTGGAGGATCCAAATCTATGAATGGAAAAGGGAAGCAAAAGAAAGAGAAGCCAAAGTTTGATCCATCCAAGCAAAGAGATAAAAGCAAGCAAGCGGATGAGCCATCCAGTTCAAGAAACAAGCAAAAAGGAAAAGGGACCAAAGAGAATTCAAAATGTTCTTATTGCAGAAGGGGCTATCATCCTGAAATCTCATGCATGAAGAAGACAATAGATCAGATGGCACTTCTCTTGGAGAAAAACAACATAACCATTCCTGACAGTGCAAGGAAGAAGGACAAAAATGATCGTCCCAAAAGAGGTCATGCACTCATGGAAACAGTTTCGAATTCCTCCACTCTTCTCATTGATTCTGGAGCTTCGAACCACATGGCTGAAAATAAATATTCTCTATCAGATTATGATCCATCAAGCACCATTCCCATCCACATGGGAGATGACTCTCAGATTCCATCAAAGGGAAAAGGTACCATTCATTTAGAGCATGGCAGTTTTCATAATGTTCTCTATGTGCCTTCCTTAGCTTCGAATCTTCTTTCCATTTATTAGATGAATCACACTAGTACACCAAAGAAAGTTGTATTCTGCCCTAACAAAGTTGAAATTTCTGATATTCAAAGTGGAAAACTTATTGCGGTTGTAAAAGCAAATCACACCGCAAAAGCTTATGAGTTTTCTCACTTTCTACCACAACACAAGTCCATTGCTCTTCTCACACATGGCAATGAGGTCAGTAGGCTTTGGCATGAGAGGTTTGGACACCTTAATTAAAAATATTTGTTGCTTCTATAGAACAAATCCATGGTTGATGGCCTTTTGCACCTCCATTCCTCGAAGGGGATTTTCCCAGGTTGCATCATTGGGAAGCACCATGAGCACAAATTTGACCGTGGCAAAGCTAGCAGAGCTTCTACTATTTTGGGGCTGATACATTATGATATCAATGGTACATTACCCAACATGTCCATGAATGTATCGAGGTATGTTTTGACATTCATTGATGACTTCTCCCATTTTACTTGGGTCTTCTTTCTCAAAAACAAGTCAGAAGTGCTTGGAAAATTCAAGGATTTTAAGGCTTCTGTCGAGATTGCCACTGAGAGCAAGATCAAAGCTCTAAGATATTATAATGGCATAGAATATATCAAATCTAAGTTTCTGCAACTTTATGCCGAAAGCAGAATTCAGATCCAACATACAGTTCCCTACACACCTCAGCAGAACGGTGTAGCGGAAAGGAAGAATAGATCACTGAAAGAGATGGCTACCTGTATGCTTGAGTCAAAAGGATTGGATACAAATCTTTGGGTTGAAGCCATGAATTTTTCTGCATACATTCAGAACCAATTTCCACATTCATCCATGAAATTTAAGACTCCTTTCGAAGCATTCACTGGTCACAAACCGGATGTGTCCAATTTGAGGGTTTTTGGCTCCACTGCATGGGCTAGAATTCCTTCTGAAAAGAGAAAAGCTTTGGATCCACAAAGTACTAAATGTATCCTAATAGGATATGGATAATAATCAAAGGCATATAAATTCATGAATATCATATCCAAAAAGATATTCATAGAGCAAAGTGTGAAATTTGAAGAACCGCTTCATGATCTGAAACTAGTTGAGGAAAACACTGCCAATCCGCAGTCTCTACAAGATCAAGAAGATTCGGGAGAAGATGAAGAAAGCATTGGATATGATATTTTTGATATTTTATCAGAATTTAATGGCCATGACATATCATTTTTAGAATCCGACCATAATGATCCTCCTCAGTTACCAAAGTGGTCCCAAAACACTCTACAATCTGTTGCTCCAAACATTGGAAATCCTGCTGATCCAAGGAGAACAAGAGCAGACTTTCAAAGAGCAGGTATGGCTCTTTCTTTTTCTGATCCATTTTTATCTGAGAAATGTTATTTGATTGTTTTTTCATATCCCAAATCATAATATCATGCCCACCGAGACCCAAGATGGAAAACCGCCATGGATGAAGAGTACAGTTCTCTTCAAAAGAACAATACATGGGAGCTAGTTTCTCTTCCACCTAGAAGAAAATTAGTCCAATGTAAGTGGGTATACTGCATGAAGGTTGCTGCTGATGGCTCTATCATCAAATACAAATCTAGGCTGGTGGCAAAAGGTTTCTCCCAAGTCCAAGGAGTGGACTACACTGAGACTTTTGCACCGGTTGCAAAGATGGATTCCATTAGCCTAGTTTTGGCTATTTCCGCATCCAAGCACTGGGAAGTGCACCATATGGATGTGAAGAGTGATTTTCTATGTGGATATCTAAATGAAGAAATATATATGAAGCAGCCAGAAGGATACATATCAGATCCATCATTAGTTTGCAGATTGAAGAAATTTTTGTATGGATTGAAACAGGCCCCAAGAGCTTGGTATGCAAAGATGGACTCCTTCCTTCTTTCTCAGAATTTCAAAAAATGAAAATCTGATCCGAATGTGTATCTATAGAAAGTTAAAGGTAATTTTCTGATTATTTTTCTTTATGTTGATGATCTTCTCATTACTGTTAGCACTCTCCTTGCAATTAACAAGCTAAAAACTGCCTTAAATCTAGCTTTTGACATGAGCGATTTGGGCTTACTAAAGCAATTTTTGGGCTTGAAGATAGCTCAAATTTTGATGGGATCACATTATCTCAGAAAAAGTATGCTTTAGACCTGCTATTAAAATTTAATATGGCAGAATGTAAAGCATCTCCATTCCCATTCGTCTCAGGAATCAGTCTTGAAGAGGGAAATTCTACACCACTTGCAGTTTGCACTATGTATCGACAGTTGATTGGTTCACTACTATACTTGACACACTCAAGGCCTGATATTTCTTATGCCGTGAGTGATGTATCAAGGTATATGGAGGATCCCCATGAGCTTCATTGCCGGGAATCCAAAAGGATCTTGCAATATGTGCAAGGTATGAGAGATTTTGGCATACACTATGCTGCAGATTTTGAGCTAGATTTCATTGGTTTCACTGATTCGGATTGGGAGGGTGATAGCATTGATCGGAAGTCCACTTCCGGATATGTTTTCTTGATTGGCCATGGCCCTCTTTGCTGGTCAAGCAAAAGGCAGGCAGCCATTTCACTTTCTTTAGCAGAGGCAGAGTATCGAGAGGCAGTCAATGCCTGCATTCAGGCAGTTTGGTTGCAGGGTATTCTTTCTGAGTTTGATTTTGGTAGCACTACTTCGACTGTCATATTTTGTGACAATCAAAGTGCTATCAATATATCCACATATATAGTTCAGCGGCAGAGGACCAAGCACATTGAGATTCACATGCACTATATCCGAGAGCTTGTGCATGATCGCACCATTGTTCTGCAATATTTCCCTACTGATGAGCAAATTGAAGACATCTTCACCAAGAGCTTCACTGAGAAGAATTTCTCTTACCTCCATTCACTATTGAGGGTGAGTTCCATCATGGTGGAGACAGATTAGATCCTTCTATGTTCATTTTGAGGGGCGGGCTTTCTTCCCATTGGGTTTTCCCTTCTTTCCTCACTTAGATTTATTTCTAGCATTTTTGGATTATTGTATTGGGGTGATCTTTGGTCTCAGTAACCAGGGCCCTATTCAGTTATTATTTTTTACATCATAGTATAGCTTGAGGGAGGGTGTTAGGATATCTCATCATTAAGTTATGTACTTTGCATGCATTCGCATGCATCCCAAACACCAATTTGATTCCTCCAGCACCTAGTCCCTAGTATACCAGCACCCGGGAGCTTCCTTCCACTCAGTTTTATCCCTCCTAGTGCTTAGTGCGACCAGAATGCACCTACCACTTGAGAAGGGCACCTTTTCTCACCTACCACTCCAATTCACTTCAGTTAGTTGAGTTCTTTCCTTGATTTGAGGCTAGACTGACTCTCAATTGATTGTATCACTCCGATGGACCTCCAATGAGACTAGACTGCCTATTCTAACTCTAGTTAGCTCCTCATTTGCCCTCCACTAAGCCTCCTTCATTCAGTTAGTGCCTACATGTGCTAGTGACACCTACCACACTCAGTTAGAATCAGTTTGACACCTGGTTGACCGTTACTTGTGCATTGATGACTCCATTGATATGATGATGAGACTCCTTGTTGGAGCCAAGCTATTCCATGCAGTAAATTCGAATGACCTCCTTGGTTAATTTGAATTGCTCATTCATTGTGACAGTATTGTATTGTATTCTCACTATTCTGAGTTATAGAGCGCTGATGCATCTCTCTTGCACAGTTTTTACTCCAAATTGTTTTACATCATTGTGATTGATTTACTTGTTCAATAGATCTGTTGTGGCTAATTTTACAAATTCGACACGATAAATGAAATTGGTATATTTCGAAAAAAAATATAATTGGAAAGCCAACATAATTCTCTACATTTCATTTTTTAACTCCATGTCATAATTCATGTGGCAAATATGAGTTTTGAGGGCTTCAATTTAATACATGGGTAAAATTTATGTTTTTCATCGTCATATTTGGCCAAAAATAGTTATCCATGTTCATGGAATCACCCTGATCCATTAGCCAAGTTGGTGCACTGATTATGTTTCATAATCTTAATGGTCGATAGTTGACTTACACCACATTTATTATATCTTTACCACATCTTTGACACTAATCCCTATGCCCATTCATTGATATTCTATGTTCATTCATCTTTAAATATTTTTATCCAAAACCAAAGGGACCAACAAGCCTCAACCGCAATCGTTAACTCAACCTTGAGTTAATGGTTCTACTATGCCTACCCTTCAAACAAAGGGGCCTAGTTAGAAGTGACATGTAGAGCCCATTCGCGAAAAGATAGGAAATACTCCAATTTCTCTTACCAAGATTCATAGAATTGTTAGTAAGCAAACTAATAGAAGAAATAGTATAGCTACAATTGATGTAATCTATAGTCAAGATATGATAGTTAATGGAGGAAATTTCAATTTGTTAAGCACTCAAGGGACCACTATCATTCATGTCGCCATTGAGTGAGGTCCATCTACATTTGAATAAGTTCATGGTACTATGACAGTCAATGAGATAATCCTAAATCATGTTTCTTGTATCATTATTCCATACTATATGATGGAATTCCCAACCAACACCCTATTGTTGGTTATTGAAGATTCCACTTCCAAGGGAATATGCCTTCTCAAAATGCAACTATTTCACTTGTATGATCCCCATAAGGCATCTTATATTCATGGAACTATAAGCCAAGGTGCATTCACCTTACTATTAAAAATTGGAGAAGGGGTCACCGAATCCATGTCATGGACGAGCATGAGATTGGGGAGATGAGAACACTAAAGAGTTTGAAACATTACCTTCTACATAGCAATGAATTCACCTTTGTCACATCCAAATTACTCTTGATCTTTACTCAAGGAAAGTAAAGATTCGCTAGTAAGAGTAGTCAAACTCTAGTGGAATTCGTATGACATTTGGAAATGTTACTCATAGTTGCATTGATAGACATACCACATAAAGGGATGAATATGAAAGGAATTACACATATATAGACAAGAAATATGATGACAACAATGACCAGTAGATAGAATTATAGTTATACATGTGGAAAATAGAGTGTCAAGCAGGTGGAGAAGAAAATTACATACTATCCATATGCCAAATTATGATTATAGATAGAATGCAATGAAGCATGTGAAAGGTTTGCTAGGATATTAAGACACTTATGAGTTATTTAATATCAATGTGTTATAATATATATTTAGGTAAAGTGTGTTTCTTTAGTATGCATTAGAATGAAATTGTACATATGTAATACAATGGTCACAATATGTTCTAGAGATAGAGTGATCTGACGATTCATTCTCACCTTGACCTTCACAACCATTAATACGTGGCTTAACACTCGATTAGTCCATGATCTATATTTAAAGAGCATGGAGGTTCATTTTCTAGTTGATCGATTATGAGAATCTCATTGTAACATTAATTTTATTTTGCATAATAATATTGCCTCAAGTATCTATTTGGTTGGGGTCATGGAGTGTTTCGCTCTTCGAGGGTTTAAACCATGTAAAAAACCAGTGTATTGATATATGATATGTTTGTGTGAGAATTTGCTCAAGGTGTTCGGTCTTTTGGAATATTTAGTGATTGTCGAACATGGTATCAAAGCTCTTACGAAATTCCACTTCCATTGGTGATCTAGATCTTGAACCAATGTTGCCTCGATATTTCTATGCAATTTTGGGCCAAGAGATATGTTTAGTTGCATATGGAGCATTGTTTTCAATTTTAGTTTCAATGAAAAAAGGTTTTCGTTTGCGCAAGATACAAACGTTTCACCAAATCCTGAGGTACATTGTTTACAGTTACGCATTTTTATTTTTTTCTCATATTATTTTATATTTATGCTTGTTTTTTGCCATTATTTTTGGGTTGTTACCTCTTCAATCTACCTATTCTCTTTGTCATGCATTTTGTGCAAACTCAGAAAATCAAAAACATAGTGGAAAGGGTTTTATGTACTACATATGCTCTTTGTTGTGCGCTTTGTATGAACATGGTAAACCAGAAATAGTGAGAAAAATTACATTTCTGGGGAATATAACCAAGGACTAACCCCAAATCTAAGACGTTTTAGTTTTAGAATTTCATTTTTTTGGGGGGATTTTTTTGTAAAGTTTCTCGTTGGCCAAAAATAAAGGTTTTATGGGTATCATGCTCTTCCAACAAAAACAACAACAACAAAAATACTCCCATTCTCCTCCATAATATTACAAAATGTTTTTCTTAGCTCACTTGGTTGAAAGTTACTTTAAAAATTAAGAGGTATTGGGTTCAAGTCCCTCTGTTTGTTACTTTTTGTAAAATTTCATTTAACTTTAAGTTATAAAGTAACTATACTGTAATAGTGCTTCCCACTTGTTTTTATAAAAGTGGGTCACTCCTTTTGAAGTAACTTATTTGTAAAAGTGAAATTAAAGGAAAATTCAATTAAATGGAGGATTCTTTACTGCATTCATAGTGTGGGTCAACCTTTTCCTTCCACATTGATCCTTTGTTCCCCTTTATGCCTTTCTTAAAAAGGGCATAAAATCCTCATTTGGAGTCTGTTTTCAATGCCATTTTTTTTAAATTGTCTATTTTTTTAGGCCTCTGTAGCTAGACCATCAGTTTCTACTTTTAAATCCATATTACCTGTGTATTAAAATATGGCCACTCCATGTGATATCTTTCTTACCAATGCTAACTAATTCTCATGGAAATCCTGTGTGGAGGATGTTTTGCAAAGTAGGGGCCTTTACCTAATTACCATGGGAACATAAACTGAACCCACTGATGATGATAAGAAAATAAAATGTGATAATAAATGTGATTAAGCCCATGTATTAATTGGGATCTCAATTTCTAATGATTTACAATTCCACATTCAAGGAATTGATGAACCAGATATGGCTTGGTATAAATTGGAAACTATGCTTGGTAAACACAATGATATTTTAGGTCACTAGATTGAAAACGAATTGATTATCTTGAATCCAATTGATTTATTTTGCATTCAAGACTATATATCTAAGTACAAAATCATTAGACTCTTAGTTAAAGAATGTAACATAAAAAGGAAAGACAAGGAATGTATTTTTCAAATTCTTTCCAAGCTTGGTCATGCCTAATCTATTTTTTGTTGTGCGGTTTAATAACCTATGACTGGGAATTGGAGGTCACCAATGTACATCAAATTTAATTACAGAAACATAAAAGCAAGTACATGTAACATTCAAGGATTCTCTCCGTTCATAAAATAAATAGGATTCAAGATGAGGCTCATACCTGGATAATCGATGGTTGATACAAGCTTTCATGATCCAATCTTCTCGAACCACTACTACACTGCTCCAACTGATAGACCTATCCTACAACTGGAACTGTTGTAATCAAACCCTGGGCTTCTGCTTCTCTCTCTTGAGTAAATATTCCTCTAGCATTTCTTTACCAAAGTTGTCTCTCCTTTCTCATGCCTCTCCCTTTGTATTTATGGCAAGGCTAGGAGGGAAGGCTCAAAAGGCAGTTGACTTTGGAAGTTAAGGTAGTTTGAATAACTACCCTAACTAATCCATAATTCTTGTTTTTATATATTTTTGATATTTTTAAGATACCCACGAGTATGCCTTTGGACAACCAGCGAATGACTCGTGGCTCTTATGCTTTGTAGCTAGCGGGTGCAACATTTTAGATGACACCCATGGGTTGTCTATACAAACACTCGTGGCTAACCCATGTGTTGGTAGATATCGAATTCGCGGTTATGCTTCAAAATAATTGCAAAAATATGTGTATTGAGGAAAGAATTGAAAATTCCATATCCAATTCATCTAAGGTAAAGTAAGATCTTCCATCCATAGTGTCCTTTTGTGTGACCGACAACGCAATGTGGTCATGGACAGAGAAGTGCTAATTTGAATGATAACAGATGCCCCCTAATATGAGATCATAGGGAAATGATGGTCGAAATGTATTACAATACAGGAAGAGGAGGAGTGAAGAGACCATAGGATGAGATCATAAATGGTACCTTAAAATAGAAACAATGTCAACGAGAAATTACAATCTTGATGTCAGGATATGTTTAGAATGGTAGAACATGATCTCCAATACATAAAAGAAAGATGTATATAGCATGGCCACTGAAATACAAGCGTGGATCCATGTCAAACAGGAGATCATAGCCATAACAACAAATTGGATCTGTCTCATCAAGAGCCAAAAAATGGGTGTGGCTCAGTATTGAGCAGCTTGGGAAATAAAAATATATAATGATTCTATTATAGGCCCAAGGTCTTCATCCAAACCGTCTCAAGGTATGAATCCTAACCATGCGAATAAATGAGTTGAGGTCAAACATGGAGGACATTGTTTGATTACTGACCATTGATGTGGACTGTTAACAAACATGAGGGTACCCACCAATAATGAAAATGGGGCCCAAGGTACCTAGTACATTCTAAGCATCATTCATGTCAGTGAAATTAGCTCTATTAAGCCTCCTTTTCCTCTATTTGTCTTCTCTATCGATAATCCCCTAAGGTTTCTCGAAGTCCAAGTCATCCTCCTCCTCCCTATGCTTCTCAGTAAATCCTTGAGCATTAGTTTAAGGGCAGTATAAAATGCCAATTTACGGGAAACCTCCGCTATAAGGTCTTTCCCTTGTAGTGAGAGAGAGAGAGAGATGAATATTAACGAGAGAGAAAGAGAGAGATATAGGGACATAGGGGGGAGAAAAGGGAGAGGAGGGTTAAGTAGAGAGAGAGAGTGAGAAGATGAGGGTTAGGGGAGAGGGGATCATGGTTAAGGAGATAGTGAGAGAGGGGGGAGGGGGAGGGGGAGGGGTGGGAGGGGGCTTAAGAAGGGATGGGATGTGTAAGAGAAAGATGGTGATGGTTATGGTTAGAGAGATGGATATATGAGGGAGAGTGAGAAGGAGAACAAGTTTAGGTAGAGGGGAGGGAGAGGGAGAAGAAGAGGAAGCTTAGGTAGATAGGGAGATAGAGGAGGATTGAAGGGGAGAGTGAGAGAAAGAGAGACAGATAGAGGAGTTGAAATGGGGCGGAGGGGAGGAGGGTTAGGGAGGGATAGGGACAGACAGAGGAGAGGAGGAGGATTAGAGTTAGGGAGAGGAGTGGCAGGGGGGGTTTGAGATAGATGAACATGAACACAAAACTACATTTCAGATTAGTAAAAAAATGTGCGCACGCGTTACCAGCGCGTACGCACTAAATAGCGCGTAAGCACTGTTTAGTGCGTACACACTATTTATGCGTATGCACTCTTAGTGCATACACGTGTACTTAAAATAAAGCGTACATGCAGTTTAAATTTCTAAATTTTTGCGGGCAATTCCGTTCCCACCAACGTGGTGGATGACTTGGATGCTTTGGTTTTAGGTTTGAGTTGCCAAACCAAGTGGCTTGGACTATATTATAACAAAATACATCTTATTCTATAACTTATTCTATTTCGAGCATGATTCCTCGTATGCTACGCTTGTCCAATGCTAATGAAATTGCACTCACTTGTAGAACTATGTGTGCAGATTCCGAATATGTAATTTTTTATTAAATATATTATTTTTTCTATTTTTATTTAATTTTAATTGCACTAACGTCTATATTACACAAAAATTAGGTTATTTCTTCTTTCTATAACTTTTGATTGGCTGTATCATCCCAAAATTTCATAAAATTAAAAAAACAATCTGAGCATTAGATTTAACATCAGATGCTATGCGGAAGTAATAAATGTCTATTAAATGCCTATACTTAATACTAACTAATTACGACATGTAATTATCTTTAGAAACTTTTAATTGTATGATCGACAATTTAATGCATGAGTACTCCTATGTCTATTTTAATGATCTTAATTATTATTTGAGTCATCATTTTCTACATGCGCATACTAATCCATGGAACATAAGTATTACGATGCTATATCTATAATTATGAAGAACGTCGTTGTTTGATATAATGTGTGATAGTAGTGTTATAAACCTACATACCATTGCGATCATGTTATTATTGCGTTGTACTCCGTATTAAGGTTTGATAGATGGTACTTATGATATTATTTATTTATCAGTAAACCCTTAATAATAATAATTAACTTCTTGTTGGCAGTTGAATTCTGGTGTACACCTTGAGGCTTACTTAGCTTAAAGCTAATGCATCATCTCTTTAACTGTCTAGGTTACAGGTTGCATACTTTTGGTGTTTGATGAGATAGTGTGATGGTTTCTAATATGCCTTATGTTAGAATATTAAAGACCCTAGCCTTATTAAAGTGGTGACTTGTAGTTCAAACAACAAGGTTACAATTACATAGCATGTTTACAACTAATGTGTGATGATAAAAACATGAGAAGACTATGGTGATCAACATTACCCTTCATCATTCTAGTTTATCAAACTTACCCTAGTGTGGGAGTCTCCATACTTTACAAAGGATAGTGAATGAGTTCTTGGGTTCATAATCGACATATTAACTTCATAGCAAAGGTGACTTTAGTGTTTCCATTTATAAATTCGGAGTATTAATATTTGTTATGGTTTAAACTATGTAATAGTGGATTGTTAGTTCTCAACCGGCGCCATATTAAAATATGTGATGGGGAATATGTTGTAAAAATATATTAATGTGAGTTTTGTATAAACAACGCCGTTGGTGGTAGCTAGCACAATAAATGTGATCACGTGAAGATTGTAAATGCATCTCAATAGTGTCAAAACCCAACTGCAATGTTTGGAGTTTTTTGTTCTTTGGTTTATTGTTACTCTTCGTTGTGGAGGAGGAGGCTGGGCCTTCTCGGCCGCCATGGCTGTTAGCATTCATGCTCCACTCGTTGAGTTAGTTGAAAGATAATGAGTGTTGGTTCGTGAGGAGTTATGGGTTTGCATCGTGTACAGGGTTTCCAATGGTTGGTTCTCCCTTGGGCTTCGAGTTGGTTAATGTCAAGGTAAGCTATATTACAGTATACAAACCCTCTCTTGCTTACAGTACTGTGTTTTGAGTTTCATGTTTGTATTTAACCTGGTTTTTATTTTCATGGTAGGGAAATATCTTTTATCCCAAGTGAAGTCATTGAGATGAAGGGACAATGCCGCCACGGTGTACACTCACCGGTAAGCCTCGGTCATACCAGGTTTCCTCTGTCAACAAGGATGTAATATTTTGTTTCTCCTCGTCAAAGCAAGCTCCATTTGTCAAATGGAATGCAAGGTTATGATACTATAATAGTTAGTTTTCTGGGCAATGACCTGAGTTGGGTTTCGCCTGTAGTGTTGGTAGGAAGTTGTCTTAAAAGGGATATCGTCGGTTTTCCTGGCAGTTCGACTGCAACGTATTACTATACTTTATGAATAAGAATGTTGTGTTTTTTCTTTTTGGCAATGTAATTTAATCTTTATGTAACAAATGGTTTGAAGTTTCATTTTAGATGGAAGGGGTAAACCTTAACTTCGATATTGAAATGTATGAAGGAAGCTACAGGGTTTAATCCCTAATCCCATTTATGAAGTTTCATTCATAATCTTATAAGTTTTAAATGTTGATTATTTTTAAAGGATGAGTGCCTAGGTGAGTCGGGACTCGAGCCCGTAACCTTTGTTGACTCCAGAATAGTTATTTTGAAATATTTTGATGTCTATCTTACTCTGTCTTATGAATGTGTTTACAAGATATTAAAACTAGAAGTTGGTTCCAAATAGTATTAGTTGAAATGTTTTAAGCTGTGACTTACAGCTTGGGCGAGCTCGTATTGAGACTCGAACCCTTAGTTTCTTTATAAGCTGGTTAACTTGTATACTAAGCTCTGTTTCATCAATTACTTTGATAAATGTATTAATTTTTTTGTTTTGATTTATTGGGTATCCCGGTTTTCTCTACAGGGTTTCAAAGTCATAGACTTGAGCCAAGCACTGTATAAATTTAAACTTGTTAATTTATGGAACCTTATGCTCAACGTAAGGGTGAAATCTCCAAATGGATACTCAAAACCTTGTCTCTTATTCGAATATTGTATAATGGTTCAACGTAGGCAACTAGAAGTTATACATGGTTTAAACCCTCGGATGAGCCTATACAGGTCACAATACTGAAATGTTGCTTATGTTAAGTTATCCCTGTAATGATTACAGGTATTAACTTTCCACTGTATGTTTATATGTTTTACAGTAATAATGTGTAATGATTTGATACTTGTATAGCCGATATATTATACTTTATGTTTGAAATGGCGATGAAGGTTTTTATATTAGGTCTGTTCAGAATTGATTAAAGTTTCAATACTCAACTAAGTATATTATTTGTATCGAAGGACCTTTCATTACTGCTACGTGGAACTATGATATTAATAGAATTTACTATGTTATATTTATTCGAAAGGTTTGTTTGCAAGGAGACTTTATCCTCTGTAAAAACTATGAAATGTTAAATAGTATTTGTCTTGCACACTGAATGATTTAAAATGATAATGCTATAGTTTAAGGGTTGCATTGATGTTTAGTATAGATATATGATATGTAAATATATAACTTTGTTCTTATTCTCAGCTATATATATATATATATATAGATATATATATATAATCCATAGGGAAAATATCTGTTACTCTAAATAAAGAGTAACCGTTGAACTGTCCTGTGCGGACTTACATTATACATTTATACAAAAATACATCCATGGCTGGGTTTCTTACATTACAAATACTGCTCTCGATGATTTAGAGCTCTGTCATAATTTGAGCATCATTTAAAACCACATTACTAATACAGTGCTTCATCATGTCCATGTTCTGAATAAAAACACATTCAATGCAAAAATATGCCAAAATAAGCCAAAAATTCAGTCACTGTCTATAGTGGTATGGCGAAGTTTATTGTGACCCCATCACAAATATCTTCCCCTTCTATGATACCTGTTTGTATTGCTAGTGCTTGCTTAGAGAGGATGTCTGCTTCTGCATTTTTCTCTCTGTAGACATGTGAGAAAGAAAGTTGTTCAAAAGTTGGTTTGAGTGATTGTATGCTTTTCAGTAAGTTGACAAGATGTGGTGCTTTGATACTACACCGGCTGTTGATCCAATCGATCACAGTTTTTGAATCTCCATAAATGTGTAACTTTGGAATTTTTCTATCCTTTGCAATTTTTAGTACTGTCCACATAGCTAAGAGCTCGGCTTTTGTTTTGGTTGCAAAACCCAGAGCTAGTTTTATCCTTAAGATCCTATTCTCGTTCAAATGGATGAGGCATCCTGCTCCTCCTATCTGTGGTTCACCTTGACTCGCACCATCGAAGAAAGCCCAGGGGCGGCTCATATCTATTACTAAAGGTGTGACGGCACGTATCTTCTGTTGCTTGGGGGTTTGATTTCCATTCCATGGTTTTCTATATCAATAGAGATGAGGTAATATCAGTCGGTGTCCAGAGGCCTTTGAAGATTGTTCTGTTACGAGCCTCCCATATACTGTATATAAAAAGTACAGGGAAATCATCATAGCAGCTTACCCCGGGATGGCGCCACCAGTTCTGGGCTCTCTGTTCTACAGGGATATCCACCTTTGTGAGCATGGGGTCTTTGAATAGGGAAGAGGAGGCGTTGTTCCAGACCTCACCTACATAGGGGCAATTATAAAAAATGTGATCAGATTGTTCCTCATTGGCCCTACACATAGCACAGATACTTGGGCTGTGGAAAACTCTTTTCCTTAGGTTATCCTAGGTTAAGAGTTTTTTATTGAGGGCTAGCCAGAATGTTAGAATAGCTTTGAGAGGTCCGTTTGTTTTCCAAATAAAACTCCACCACCAGATTTTGCTTGTATCACAGTTTTCTTGAATGGCTAAGTCATAACCAAGCTTGGCCGAGTAGGCTCCAGATGTTGTATTTTTTGTCCACACTAATTTATCAGGAGCATCTTCATCTAGATGTATGAAATTTAAAACCAATTTATTCACAAAAGAGATCCATTATGTTGCTTCATTGCCAGATAATCCCAAAGTCTATTCATTTTTCCAACCCTCACTCCCTCCTGCATGAGGCTTCTGTGCTTGCATATTTGCTAGGGTGCATGGAACCTGAGATTTGATTTTTTCCACCACTGAAACACAGAGCTTGTAATCCTCCCCTGCTTCGACCCAGGGGTCCTCTCCTATATGTATACTCTTACCATTACTTGCTCTCCAAGCAATCCAATTGCCTACTAATGGGAATGCCATAACCAAATCCTTCCACCCTGCCGATCCATTCTTATGAGATTTATTTGGGACTCTAAGCCAGTCATGAATAGAGGAGTTGGGGCAATGATTGGAACTAATTACTCATCCCCACAGAGTCTCGAGATGTTGTACTAACCTCCAAAGTGTTTTTGCTGCCAAAGCTTGACAAAAGAGAGGTAGGTTTTTTATGCCCCATCCTCCCAATTCTTTGGGGAGAGAGATAATATTTGATTTAGCAAGGGGAATTCCTTCATTCTGATTACTGGCCATCCAAAGGAAGGAGAAGCATTTCTTTCTTACATTAGTGAGAATTCCTTTGAGTATATATGCTATGGAATCCCAGTAGACTGGAATGCTTTGCAAAACTGCTTTTAAGAGAACTAATCTGCCTCCCCTTGAGAGAAAGCGGTTGTCCCATAGTGAGATTCGTGAATCAACTTTGTTGTAAATCTAAATCCAGTCTTGAAAGCCATAGTTATTAGGTTTTAAGGTGAACCAAAGGTATTTGAAACCTTCAGTGATTGGATTAGAAGGGAAAGGTAGAAAATCAAGTGCCTTCTGAACAAGCTCTATTGTGAATTCATTATGATTTATGTTGGATTTCCTTATATTGATCATCATTCCTGTTGCCATTTTATATTTTTCTAGAATGGATGCATATTCTCTGATATTTTGTTCTGAACCTTCTCCAAATAACAAAACATCGTCTACAAATAGTGTATGAGTGATGGATTCCGATCTAGAAACCTTAACCCCAGTTATCCTGCCCTCTCCTTTTGCACTGTGTATTAAGCAACTCAAAGCATCTGCTATAAGAAGAAAGATGAAAGGAGAGAGGGGGAACCCTTGTCTGAGTCCTCTGGTCGAGCGAAAGAAACTCGAAGGTGCCCCATTCATTAGAACTGCAAAGGAAGTAGATTGGAGACAGCCCATTATCTAGTCCACCATTTGTAGATTCATGCCAATCTGAATCAGAAGAAGTCTAACAAAGGTCTAGTTGACTCGATCATAGGCTTTGGACAGATCTAGCTTTAGGGAAAAGGCACAAAGTTTTTTTTTTTTTATGCTATGAATTGCCTCCTGAGTCAGAGAGATTGCATCATGTATTTGTCTGTTGAAAAGAAACCCGAATTGTTCTTCAATCACAATTTCACTTTAGATGGGTTTGATCCTTAGGGCTATGACCTTTGCTATTATCTTGTAGATCATGTTATAGCAAGAAATTGGTCTAAAGTCATCAAAGGTCTTAGGTTTCTAAGATTTAGGTATCAGAGTGATAAAGGTAGAGTTGAAGCTCCCCAGGATTTTCCTTGCTTGCTGGGATTCCCTAACTACCAAGAGCAGATAGTCCTTTAGTTTCTCATAAAAACCTTTGAAGAATTCCAGGGTGAACCCATCTGGTCCTGGACTTTTCCCTTCTGGAAGGAGTCCAATACAACTGAGATTTCTGACTCTGTTACCACTTTGGTCAGTGCTTCATTCATTTCAGTGGTTACCAGTCTAGGAAACAGGTTGATGACCTCCAAGATTTTCATGATTGGGCATCCCTCAGCATCCTGGAAAATTTTATGAAAATGTTTTACTGCAACATTAGCTTTCTCTGAGAAGGTTGTTGCCTAAACCCCATCTTCTATTTTTATCTCATGAATGGTATTGATGTTCTTTCTGTGGGTGGCAAAATTGTGGAAGAACTTGGTGTTGTGATCTCCTTCTTTGATCCAGAGTGCCCTACTCTTTAGTCTCCACAGTTTCTCTTCCCTAAGCAGCAGAGTGTCTTTTTTCGTCTCTAACTGTTTTAGGGAGTCAACTTGATCTGCTGAGAAAACCCCCTCAAGATTTCTGGAAAACATCTCCTCAATTTTCCCTTCCACACTTCGGAGCTCTTCTTGGTGCTTTAAATTAAATTTTTTTTCCCAAACTTTTGTCAGTCTCTTTATATTACTCAAATTATCATGAAACTGTTGCATAATGGAGATATTCGAGTTGAATGACAGGGGTTTCCAAGCCTATAGATCTTCTTCTAGAAGCCAGATGGGGTTGAATCTGAAGGTGGGGGGAGGTTTTTTCTCAGGCTCTAGAAGAGTTAGTCTTACCAGCCTATGGTGTGAATTGCCACCTGTTTCTATTGTGGACTTAATTGTCAAACGCTCATTTAGGAGGGATTCAGAGATCAGAAAACGATCGAACCTCTTATAAATGGCCTGAGCTCCTCCTCTTTTGTTTCTCCATGTGGGTTCTAATTTGACTGGGGTTATATCCACTAGCCCTTTTTGTCCAAAGAGGTGTCCGAAAAAAGGGCTTAAAGAATCGCTTCTTGCATTCTTGCCCCATATTTCTGTGTAGGACAAGGTGAGGTTTAGGTCTCCTCCCAAGACCAGATTTGGTTGGTTCAAAGTTCCTGAAGTGTCCAAGGAATCCCAGTAAGCCTTTCTGCCATGAAAAGGACCATATACATTTAAAACTGTATAGGCAAGACCGGTTTCTTTGTCTTCCAGATTGGTTTGTAGTACTATGCCAATTCTAGAGGAGGATGCCAAATTGAGGACAAGACTCCAGGACGTTATGACCCCTCCTAAGTGCCCATCCGCATCTACACTCATCATCTCCTAGTCCCGAACACAATCTCTTAAAAACTCCTCTGCTTTTTTCCCCTCTGTCATAGTTTCCTATAACATCAGAATTGTGGGTTTTTGTAAGGCTAAAAGCCTTTTTAGAGCAATTGTTTTGGAGGCTGCTCCAATCCCCCTTATGTTGAGTTATAAGAGGATCATTAGGGAGCCCCATCTGGGGCCGTCTTGACTCTAAGGATCTGGGTAAGAAGTTTTTGGTGACCTTGTCTGACATCGATGGCTGCCTGTGTTTGTGCCTTGGAGAGCAAAGATTTTCTCCCTCCCTTGGATTTTTTTGGGGGGGGTTTAAAGCTAAACCGCCCGTAGAAATGCTAGTTGGGTCCTCTTCAATTTCTTGAAATAGGGGTTTCCTAGACCTTAAATTGTAAACCTTTTTCTGTTCCATGAGTGGGGAGAGGGCAGAGGGTTTTGAAGCTTGGTTTAAGGGAGAGGGGGGAGAAGAGAAAGTCGTCGGGAGAGGGGAAAGCATAGCTATTGGTAATGTGGGGGAGATTGGGGCAAATAGAGGTGCATCTACCTAAGGAGGGGTAAATAAGCTCGGAACTAGAAAACAAAGGGGTAAGAAGGGAGATTTGTCAGGAGTACCTTTTGAATGCGTCGAATCCCGTTGTTGAGGCTGAACACCGTTTGCGAGTGTGTTACTGCTGACCTTCACCATTGGGGTTGACGTATTTTTGGGTTGAGCTAATTCCATAAGTAATTCCAGCTCCACCACATTTTGCCACGTCTAATCCAAAGGTTCATGTAAGGCATTATCTACTGTTTGGGGAATGTCGTTTATTAAATCCTGTGTTTGGACTACCTTAGTCTGCAATGTCCTATTGTGAAGCTCCGCATAATCTGATAATTGAGACTTTTTGACCCAAATATTTTTCTTTGGTGTGGACGGAGGACTTCTGGGGCAGTTTCTTTGCAGGTGGCCAACTTTTCTACATGCAAAAAAACGAAAGGGTAACTTCCAGTAGTCAATTCTTTGCGTCCATCTGCTTCCATGCATTTCAATGATCAATTATTCAAAAAGCCCATCTCTGAGATCCAATTCCACTAGAATTCTTGTGCATCTTCGATCTGTTTTAAGTTCCTAGTCCTCCTCCAGGGCTATGAACCTTCGTAGTTTATTGCCTAAGGCTTCTAGAATCTGTTTTTGCCAGAAAACCAATGGTAGCCCTAGAAGTATAGCCCAGACTTGTTGTATAAAGTGGGGCTCTCTAACCGAGTTGAAATAAATTTTCCATTTCTTAAGAAGAAGGCCTGAGGGACCCCAATGCCAGTGTCTGCTAAGAATCTTGGATCCATCCTCCCGTTCCTATAGATTTAAAAGGATCCACCCTCTTGGTAAGGTATGAAAATCATGTGTGTAACCCAAAATTCCCATCCAATTGGACTCCATCCAATTTCGCAGAGCTTCTTTGCGAGGAAATTTTCCGTAGAATCTCCCTATCAGGGTTGTGTTCAAGTAATCTGGTATTGATCGATGCGTATATCTTTCCCAACTGTAAGCTCAGCTGGTGCTTTCTTCGCTCTAATTCCTTTGGATTTAACTGTTTTTGCATGTAGTGAGGAAGTGCAAGAGGTGACGGGTTCCTGTAATAATTTGTCTTGATGTTTCGTAGTGTTTCCGGTCATCTTGATGCCATCAGAAATTATTGCCATGTCTGTTTGCAATGGTTGTGTGGAGGATGTGCAGTGTACCTCCTTCCCTGTGCATAAAAACAATTCGCCGAGTGCCTCTGGTTCATAATCCACCTCAGTCTCTTCCTTTCAAGGATAGATTACGCAGGTGCGAGCCGCCTTGTCCTTGATAAAACCCTTATTAACGTGTAGCTTCTGTTTGCTGGGAGAATAACTGCGTGTACGAACCAAAATTATCTGCTGACTGCCTTGCTGACTGTGTCTCCTTGCTCCACGATGTCCCTAACCTGTTCCTCGCTGGTCCCGCAACCAATTGCCATCTTGCTCCTATGCCTAATCATTCAAACCTTCGTTCCTTCGCGTCTGCCTGCTCTCCGCCCTATTGGCCATCTTCGGACCATCTCATATATATATATATATATGAATACTCTATATTACTATTGATAACTCTAAGATATGAAGCTTTCGATTTCTGTTTAAACATGTATTTAACTTCTAAGATAATCTCTTATTCAACAGAGAACAAAAGATGATAAAGAAATCAAATCTGAAACAATCATTCATTCTGCAATCATATCTATTCTAAGTTAATTAAATACTTCCTGTACTAGAGTACATCATCTTAGGGTGAAAGGAAAAATACAGGAACACATTTGTTTTCAATCCTTTAAATCTATCTCAATCTGATCATTCATCCTGGTACTCAGAATTAGTTTAATAATTCAGAAATCTATCCTTTCCTATCCTACCGTATATATATAAGTTATTCATATAAAACTTATAAACAATTCAAACAGTTTTCAGAAATAGATAAACAAATTACAAAAATGAAATGAATAAACAAGTAGAACCTGATAATTTTGCTAGGGTGGACAAACACCCAAAGAGGCCTGTTCCTCCCAACCTTCTCTAGAAGAAGCATCCAAATCACTTGCTCCCTTGGACCCCCGATCCCGTTTACTGAACCACTAGGAAGAAGACTCTGTGTAGAAGCAAGGCACTTAGGTTGTACTTCAGTAATCGATGGAGACTTGCATACACCTCACCTATGTACTTTAGAAATCAATGGAGACTTGCATACATATAAAAAAAACCTCTGCACTCAGCAAAAATAAGACAGACTTACACTACAACTCAAAACATATCTTCCCCTCATCGAATCTCTTGTGTGCATAGATCATAACCATAAGGTAAATTTTCTTGTCAGAAAAAGTGTGAGCCTCTGCCCAAATTCGATGGCTTATAAAAGATGCCTAGGTCTTTTAGTGGTCAGTTTCAAATAAATGAGTCTCAAGCTCCAGTTCCACATTCCAAGGAACTTGACCACAATTTAAGTGAGTTGTCCCATAACAACAACTAGTTACTGAGTTCATGATGCTGCCACTTGCCCATTGCCTTCTACCCCATATTCCATTCCTCCTAGTGGGTCAGTAAACATTCTTTCAAAAATCTCTTTGGGTGAGTGTCTCCTATTTTATTTTATTAAATAATAATATTATGCATTTACAGTCATCCTTGACCACTTGGTCAAATATAAAACTTTACAATAGAATTTAAGACAATGTTTTTCCATAAACATAAAATGTCTCAAGTATTGGGTATGTTACAAACACCCCCACTTAAGCTCAACATCGTCCTCGATGTTGCTTATTCTTCATCAGAGCCTCCCTGGAATAGAATTGGATATGATGCCCACATATTACTTTCCAATTCCCAGGTAGCTTCATCCGGGCTAAGGTGATTCCATTGCACCTTTACCTGCTCTATGGTATGATTCCGGAGAATAATTTCCCTCTTGTCGAGGATACAGTCCAGTTCCACCTGAAAATCTCCTTCGGGCTCCACCTGTATATCATTCCAATTTAGCACATGAGTAGCATCGTGCACATACTTTTTCAAAACATAAATATGGAAAATGTTATGTATTCTCAAATTAGATGGTAAAGCTAACTGATATGCAGCTGGTCCATTCCCTGATAGAATTTCGAATGGTCCACAATACCTAGGTGCTATTTTAGAACAAATCCCAAGTTTAAAAGAACTTTTCTTGGGTTTTACCTTAACAAAAAAATGATCTCCTACCTGAAATTCCTTTTCAGTTCATTTCAGATTTGCTTAACTTTTTGTCTGTCTTGTGCAATTTTTAAATTGCCTTGTACCTATTTCATGGTTAGCTCCGTTTCTTTTAACAAATCTGGTCCTAACATCAATTTGTCAACAGGATTACTCCAAGAAATAGGAGTATTGCATTTCCTTCCATATAAAATCTCCAATGGGCTAAGTTTAGCAGAAGTTTGATAGTGATTATTGTAAGCAAACTCAACTAAATGCAAATAGTCTTCCCATTTCGTTGGCTGATATTTTACATACATTCTTAACATGTTTTCTAAAATCTGATTCACCCTTTCAATTTGTCCATCAGTTTGAGGGTGAAAAGATGTACCGAAATTTAACTTAGTATCTAAACCTTTAAACAATGCTGTCCAAAAATTTCCAGTAAACATAGAATCACGATCAGAAATTATTACCTTAGGAATTCCGTGTAAACGAAAGATTTGCCTCATAAACCCATCAGCAATGTTAGCAACTTTAAAATTAGTTTTAACTGGAATAAAATGAGTTGCTTTACTAAGCTTATCCACAACTACCATTATTGAGTCATTTTATTTTTTATTCTTAGGAAAACTAGTTATAAAATCAATACTTATAATTTTCCACTTCCATTCCGGAATTGGCAATGGCTGTAATAGGCCAGCTGGGTGTTGATGCTCAGCTTTAATTTGCTGACATTCAAAGCACCTAGCTATGTATTCAACTACTTCGTTTTTCATGTTTGGCCAAAAGTAATTCTTTCTCAGCATAGTTATCATTTTTTGATAACCAGGGTGTCCTGAATAAGGACTTTTATGAATTTCATCTAAAATCAGCAACTTAACTTTTGACACATTAAGCACATAAAGTCTGTTTTTATAAGTCATTAAGCCTTTTTCGTTAATGATGTAATATGTTATTAAATTTTCAGATACATTTTCAGCAATTTTATCATGTAGTTTCTGATAATTTTCATCTTGATTAATTCCTTCTTCGATCTGATTTTCCAGATCTGTTTTATAGGTGCTTATTGCTGCCACAAAATTTAATTTAGCATTTTTGCTTAAGGCATCAGCAACTTTGTTTTCTTTACCCGTAATGTGCCGAATCTCGAAATCGTATTCACTAAGGAAAGCTATCCACCTAGCTTGCCTTGCGTTCAGATGTGTTTGATCCAACAAATATTTTAAACCTTTATTATTTGTCATTAGTGAAAACTTCCTTCCAATCAAGTGATGGCGCCACATTTTTAATACATGTATCATGGCTGCCAGCTCTAGATCGTAAGTTGCGTAGTTCTTTTCATAAATTTTTAGCTTCCTAGACTCATATGCTATGACATGACCTTCTGGAGTTAATACCCCACCAAGTCCATTGTTACATGCATCAGTGCATATGACAAAGCCCGTATTTGGATTTGCAATTTTTAATATAGGTGTCGTTGTTAATATTTCTTTTAATTTCTTAAAGCTCTCTTAACACTTTTGATCCCAGACGAATTTCTTTCCCTTCTTCTGCAAAGAGGTTATGGGATTCGCAATTCTGGAGAATCCTTCAATAAATTTTCTGTAGTAGCCTGTGATTCCCATAAAAGAATGTACATCTGTTATGTTTTTCGGGACAGGCCACTCATTAATTGCTCTTATTTTATATGGATCAACTGTGATCCCATATTTAGATATTATGTGACCTAAGTATTGTATTTTATCTTTGTAAAAATCACATTTACTGAACTTAACATAAAGCTGATTTTCTCTTAACACTTGCAGAATTATTTTTAAGTGTTCGTCGTGTTCTTCTTTAGTCTTAGAATAAATTAGAATATCATCAATGAACACAATTACAAACTTATCTAGATACTTATGTAGAACATTATTCATTAGACACATAAAGACTGCTGGAGCATTAGTTAGCCCAAAAGGCATAACTACGAACTCGTAATGACCATAACAGGTCCTGAAAGCAGTTTTAAAAATGTCTTCGTCTTTTATCCTGACTTGATGGTATCCCGACCTCAAGTCTATTTTAGAAAATATCGATGCTCTGCATACTTGATCGAATAGATCATTGATTCGGGGCAGAGGATATCGATTTTTAATAGTCATTTTATTTAGTTGACGGTAGTCTATGCATAATCGCAAGGTACTATCCTTCTTTTTAACAAAGATAACCGGTGCTCCACAAGGAGACACACTTGGCCTTATGTAGTTTTTATAAATTAGTTCCTCCAACTGTGATTTTAGTTCATTAAGTTCCAAAATGTTCATTCTGTAAGGAGCCTTTGAGTTAGGCACCGCACCCAGTACTAACTCAATGGTGAAATCTAGTTCCCTTTTCGGAGGCAGCCCTGGAATTTATTCCAGGAATACATCAGAAAAGTCCTTAAGAATAGGTATGTCTTCCAATCTTAACTTATCTTCTTTAGATGAATTTTTGTCATTAATTACATTTACTGCAAACATTTTACACCCTTTCCTTATAGCCTTTTTAACTTGTAAAGCAGAAATTTGTCTAACAGAAGTTCTTTTAGGAATTCCCTTTATTGTTTTAGTTTCTCCATCATTATTTAAACAAGTAAAAGACTTTTCAAAACAGTTCATCACTACTCTATGCCTTTCAAGCCAGTCCATGCCTATTAATACGTCATAAGACCCCAAAGGTAAAATATTCAATTTAACTTGCGTCTTTAACTGACTCATAAGCAAATCACAACTTTTAATAAAGTCTACAATGTTTCTTTTGGTTCCTGTTGCTAACTAAACCAACCATGATTTATCAAATTTTTCTACTTTTAACTTGCAACTCTTCACTAAATCAGGTGATATGTAACTCAAACTTCCACATGGATCAATTAGAATAGAGATAGGTCTGTTTTGTATCATACCTTCGATCTCGAACATGGAAGTTTGATGGTCTGCTTGTCGATTTTCCAGCGCTGCATTGATTCTGGGCATCTCCCTCGCTACATCACCGATTGTTGGTTCTGTCTCAATTGTATGAATGTTGCTAACTGTCCTTCTTTTGAGTGGGTAGTTTTCTCTAGTATGTGGTCCATTACAATCATAGCATTTCAAAGGTGGTCTTTGTTCATTTATCCTGCCACTATTATTATGATTATTATTGTTATTAGATATATTTCTTGTAGATGTGTAATTCTGTGGTGCATTACCTTTGTAATTATTACTTTGAAAATTTCTGTTATTGAAATTTTTATTATTTTTCAAAATTCTTGAAATTAAAAGTTTTCTTTTTATGCTCAAAGTTACTTGGTTTATTATTCCTCCAACTCGATACACCTTCCCTTTTTTTATTCGGTTCAAAACATAAATTGGCCTTTCTCATGGCTTCTTCAAGAGTTGTAGGATTATCATATTCAATTCTATATTTTATGTTAAAGGGTAAACAACTCAGAAACCTTTGTACCTTAGGTTTCTCTTCAACTAAATAAGGTACATACCTTAACAGACTGAGAAATTTGCTACTTAACTCCGTCATACTCATAGAACCCAATTTTAAGTTATAAAACTCTTTTTCCTTATCTTCGTAATATTGTTCGGACAAAAACTTTTTCTTAAATAATTTCTTAAATGCATTCCATTTTATAGTTCTTTCTTTAATGCTTTTAACCCTCTTAATATCCTGCCACCAAATGTCTACTTTTCCGGTCAGATTGTATATGGCCATTTTAGCTTTTAACTGAGATGAATAATCATTAAGCTGGAAATACTTCTTCATACCGGACAACCATGCTTCAACTGCCTCACCCTTTTCATTTTCACCATTAAATGTTGGGGGTTTTATCTTCTTAAATTCCCCTGAAATTTGTTCATAATGTTTATTCTTTTTCTTAGGACCACAGTCACTATCACTGTTGTCTTGATGAGAATTATGTTTTCTTCTATAAGTTGTAACATCAGATTCGGAAGAAGAGTCACTATCACTTTTATAGTATTTTACTTTTTTATTTCTGTGTTTATAGGACATAGTTCCAGACTCAGACTTTACTTCTGTTCTCTTATCTTTTTCATCGTGATGATATGTTTCCAGTAAAATCTAGTTCAGCTCTTCCTGTTCTCTTAAAATCCTTTCGTTTTATTCTTTAACATTTCTTATCTCAGTTTTTAAATCTTTAACCGTACATAGAAGTTCAGACGATTGATCATTCAAGTCTACATAGATTTCTTCGTTAATATTCTCGTGTTTGTTATTATTACGTTCAGTATGATGAGATCTGTCTTCAACAGATTCTTCTAGTCCTTCCATACCTGAAATTTAGTATCAAAAATTGTTCTATACAGAAACAAATTAAAACAAAAGTTAGTAACTATGTATTTTATTTTTTTTATTTTTTTTGGTGCGCGCGCACGCGCGTGAGCCTTTTTCAGGCCTAGAGTTTGAACTCGCACTCTGATACCACATGTAACATCCCAAAACTTCGTAAAATTTAAAAAAAATTCTAAGCATTATATTTAAAATTAGATGCTATGCGAAAGTAATAAATGTCTATTAAATGCCTATACTTAATATTAACTAATTACGACATGTAATTATCTTTAGAAACTTTTAATTGTCTTATCGACAATTTAATGCATGAGTACTCCTATGTCTGTTTTAATGATCTTAATTATTATTTGAGTCGTCATTTTCTGCCCGCGCATACTATTCCATGGAACATAAGTATTACGATGCTATATCTATAATTATTAAGAACACCGTCTCTTAATATAATGTGTGATAGTAGTGTTATAAACCTACATACAGTTGCGATCATGTTATTATTGCATTGTACTCCGTATTAAGTTTTGATAGATGGTACTTATGATATTATTTATTTATCAGTAAACCCTTAATAATAATTAACTTCTTGTTGGTAGTTGAATTCTGGTGTACGCCTTGAGGCTTACTTAACTTAAAGCTAATGCATCATCTCTTTAACTGTCCAGGTTATGGGTTGCATACTTTTGGTGTTTGATGAGATAGTGCGATGGTTTCTAATACGCCTTATGTTAGAATATTAAAGACCCTAGCCTTATTAAAGTGGTGACTTGTAAGTTCGAACAACAAGGTTATGATTACATACCATGTTTACAACTAATGTGTGATGATAAAAACATGAGAAGACTATGGTGATCAACATTACCCTTCATCATTCTCATTTATCAAACTTACCCTAGTGTGTGTAATGCCCCATATTTGCACACTTAGTAATTAAAACTCTAATGTGAATTAACTTAACATTTTCATTTGTTTTATTATATGTTAGACTCATCTAAGTTGAGTAAGACTATTGTTATGTGGATAAATGGACTCCCTATGTGTGGACAGTAAATGGAATATAATGTTTTAATTTATTAATGACAATAAATATGTTATTTCAATTGAACATTCAAAATTGAATATAGAATATCCATATGAGGAAGGCTGATTTAGTTGTTTGCAAAAGTACTTACATGATTATTTGTAAATGTTGTATTAGTGAAATGGATTAACACTTGAAAGAGTTGGGTATGGCTTTATATATGTTTCATGTTAATGATGAACTATTCCACATGTTAATTGGCTATGAGATAGGCGGATTCCTATATTGCCAAGGGGCACGAGATATATTAAACTTCATGAGTATAATGATGTTATATCAAATTTCATGCTATTTAATTGTGAATTTCAATATTTCTATGACTTGTGGGTGAGTGTGAGTTTTGACAGGAATTGTGACTTTCCCAAAGTGGTTTTTCAATGACGGGACCCCTTAGAACAGTGATGGCATAGTATGGTTGATGTAGGGTGTTGACCATAGTACTATTAGGGGGGGTGGAGGAATTTCCCACCGTTTATCCCCCGAAACCTGGAGTCATGGGAGGTTTGTGTAGCGCACTCCCCTAGACGTGTGATGACGATTAGCGGATGCCTGCTGGGGAAGCTTGGTCGATGTGGTCAATCGACACTTCCGCTTACGGGTTCTATATGTGGTTAGGTCGTGCAGTCGACGCCACAGTATATAGCAGCAGAGGACGGGATGGTGAGGTCAGGAGATGGAAGTAGTGGTGATTTAGGGGCTGGATTACTGATGTGATGGATGGTACCAATGATGGATTGGATGGTGTTCTTGATTGTTATTAACCATCATGATTATATGTTTGATTTCACCATTATGTTTATCTAATTTTGTCTTATTGTTTCTATATGAATGATTATGAATGATGAATGATGCAGTGTTTAATTGTTCTTCTATATGTTGTTTGAGAGGATGTAATAATGATTTATTAGGAGCATTAAATGTGATTATTAGTACGCACGCTTAAGACGTGTGCACTGGCCATGCATACATCAATTCGTGATTACATTACTATGATTGGTAGATCGATGAATAAATTAATATGATTATATTATCTATTAGTAACTTGGTTGACGAATTGATGAAAGCATTACTTGTGTGTTGAAAGTATGAGTTTGTTGACCTGTTTAAAATGATTTAGATTTATATAAATTGATTGGATTATTAAATAACATATATAATTATATACATATAATATAAAATATGTCATAATATAATATAGTATATGAAAATATCTTACTTGACTTATGAATGAAAGGATAATATAAATAAATGGATAGATAGGATTTGCACAATTTTTTAGAAATTGGTTGTCATAGTTGCATTAATATGGGAGCATGACAAGTGAGACTTTGCATCCATGTTTATTAATATTTTAATTATTTAAATCAAATTTCCATTTTTTTTGGAGAAAATGAATTTATTGATTGATGACTATTATTTATGGGAATTTATTGATGGATGAGGATTTTTGATATAAATATGAGACTTGAGAGTGGAAGGAGAGAGGTTCTTTTTCTCTTGAAGATTATTTTGGTGAGAGTATTCTAGGATGGAGAATTTTGGTACTTTGGGGTATGAGAAGTTTTGAAGAGTTGGAAGAGTTTGAGAACTCTTGGAAGATTTGATACATAGCCTACTGGTGCATCACTGTTCTATTCTCTGGGGGTCTCGGGCATGGAGGGCCAGGAGGCCATTTGGATGGGACCGTTCAATGGTTTCCTGGGGCTAGGGAGCCGGCTAGGCCCCTAGTTGGCTGGAGGTAAAACCGTGGTCCCGCTTTGGGCAATAAAGATGGAAGCAACTTGAGGAGAAGAAGAGGAAAGCTTGCTCAGTTTGGACTCCGTCACCATTCTTATAACGAGGTATTTTTCTTGTGATTTTAAATTGTTTATATGTTGTTGTAAAATTATCATATGATGCTATTGCTACATGATTTATGATGTTAATTTATGTTGTGTGAATCATCAATGAAGTTTTAAAAATTCTAAGTTATTTGATGCTATTGCCAAATGCTTATATTTTGCTTATATGTTGTTATGGTTACACTTTGCTTATGTGTTGTTTATATGTTGCTAGAGTTACATGACGTATATTGAGCTTGTATTGACACTCTTATACATTTCAAAAATAAATAAATAAAATAGATATTTAATTAGTTTAAAATTCTTAATGCCCTTGAGAGGCATTATAGTGTGGGAGTCTCCATACTTTACAAAGGATAGTGAATGAGTTCTTGGGTTGATAATCGACATATTAACTTCATAGCAAAGGTGACTTTGGTGTTTCCATTTATAACTTTGGAGTATTAATATTTGTTATGGTTTAAACTATGTAATAGTGGGTTGTTAGTTCTCAACCAGCGCCATATTAAAATATGTGATGGGGAATATGTTGTAAACTATATTAATGTGGGTTTTGTATAAACAACGTCGTTGGTGGTAGTTGGCACAATAAATGTGATCACGTGAAGATTGTAAGTGCATCTCGACAGTGTCAAAACCCTACTGCGAGGTTTGGGGTTTTTTGGTCTTTGGTTTATTGTTACTCTTCGTTGTAGAGGAGGAGGTCGGGCCTTCTTGGCCGCCATGGCTATTAGCATTCATGCTCCACTCGTCGAGTTAGTTGAAAGATAATGAGTGTTGGTTCATGAGGAATTATGGGTTTGCATCATGTACAGGGTTTCCAATGGCTGGTTCTCCCTTCAGCTTCAAGCTGGTTAATGTCAAGGTAAGCTATATTACAGTATACAAACCCTCTCTTGCTTACAATACTGTGTTTTGAGTTTCATGTTCATATTTAACCTGGTTTTCATTTTCATGGCAGGGAAATATCTTTTATCCCAAGTGAAGTCATTGAGATGAAGGGACAATCCTGCCATGGTGTACACTCACCGGTAAGCCTCGATTAGACCAGGTTTCCTTTGTCAACAAGGATGTAATATTTTGTTTCTCCTCGTCAAAGCAATCTCCATTTGTCAAATGGGATGCAAGGTTACGATAGTGTAATAGTTAGTTTTCTGGGCAATGACCCGAGTTGGGTTTCGCCTGTAGTGTTGGTAGGAATTTGTCTTTAAAGGGATATCGTCGGTTCTCCGAGCAGTTCGACTGCAATGTATTACTATACTTTATGAATAAGAATGTTGTGTTCTTCTTTTTGGCAATGTAATTTAATCTCTGTGTAACAAATGGTTTGAAGTTTCGTTTTAGATGGAAGGGGTAAACCTTAACTTCGATATTGAAATGTATGAAGGAAGCTACAGGGTTTAATCCCTAAGCCCATCTATGAAGTTTAATTTATAATCTTATAAGTTTAAAATTTTTATTTTTTTAAAGGATGAGTACCTGGGTGAGTCGGGACTCGAGCCCGTAACCTTTGTTGACTCCAAAATAGTTATTTTGAAAGATTTTGATGTCTGTCTGACTCTGTCTTATGAATGTGTTTACAAGATATTAAAATTGGAAGTTGGTTCCACATATTATTAGTTGAAATGTTTTAAGCCGTGACTTACAGCTTGGGCAAGCTTATATTAAGGCTCGAACCCTTAGTTTCTTTATAAGCTGTTTAACTTGTATACTGAGCTCTATTTCTTCAATTACTTTGATAAATGTATTAAGTTTGGGGTTTTGATTTATTGGGTATCCCGGTTTTCTCTACATGGTTTCAAAGTGATAGACTTGAGCCAAGCACTGTATAAATTTAAACTTATTAATTTATGGAACCTTACTCTCAACGTAAGGGTGAAATTTCCAAATGGAGACTTGAACCCTTGTATCTTATTCGGATACTGTATAATGGTTAAACGTAGGAAAATAGAAGTTATTTAAGTTTTGTTATTTTTTTAATACATGGGTTAAACCCTCGGATGAGCCTATACAGGTCTCGATCCTGAAATGTTGCTTATGTTAAGTTATCCCTGTAATGATTACAAGTATTAACCTTCCACTATATGTTTATATGTTTTACAGTAATAATGTGTAATGATTCTATACTTGTATAGTCGATATATTATAATTTATGTTTGAAATGACGATGAAAGTTTTTATATTAGGTCTGTTCAAAATTGATTAGAGTTTCAATACTCAACTAAGTATATTATTTGTATCGAAGGACCTTTCATTACTACTACGTGGAAACTATGATATTAATAGAATTTACTATGTTATATTTATTCGAAAGGTTTGATTGAAAGGAGACTTTATCCTCTGTAAAACTATGAAATGTTAAATAGTATTTGTCTTGCACACTGAATGTCAGATATCCAAACTCTAGTCATTTTATATCATGATGAAAACATTATGTTTTATTTTTATTGTAAAAATAAAACAGGAGATATCCAAACCTATTAATAAATTTAGTACCAGAGAACAGGAGATATCCAACATCTACCTGTGAAGTTCCCAATATGGTTTATGGCCGACAGCTCACACAATCCATTGATTCTTCCCATGTGCTACAGACAAATTTCCAGGACCTTAGACTTATTAGTACTTAGATGGTAGGAGGACAAGTTCTAGAGCAGTATTATTGTATCTACCACATGCACACCTTAGATTCCTAGCCAGGGAATAATCCTATTCCCAATTTCCCTCTTACCGATGTGAATTATGAAAAATATCAAAAGTTGTGGTGGAAATTCCTAAAAAAGGACAACCATTACCATGAATTCCTCACAAAGATAAAATTTGGTCTACAGAGGACCCATGTGTTGAACGAATTCCTGACTGGACGCATTGCTCGTGGAATGAGTTTGGCCTAAGCAGAAGTGGTGTGGACCCTATCATTATATAGCATGAGCACGCTAGGTACTGTATCCCATGTTCTAAGTTCAAGGACATGCATGTAAGTGAAGTGTGCGATGATACACATCTACTTCAGACCTTTGTGTACAATAAATTCCACTCGCTAGTAAAGACAAAGGTCCGGGTGCAGACACGATAAGGACAGAGGATCATCATAAGGAGCATCTACACCAAGATGTGGGATCCATCATATCAATGGAAATTTGGCCATCCCTACGACGATATGACCCATTGGCCCTATGAGAGGCTTAATTACAACTTCTTTGAATACATGGTTTCTATGGGATTCCCTGAAATCTCCACTTTGTTTCAATGTCTACTTTATTTTGGTTTCTGTGGGATTCCCTGAAATCTCCACTTTGTTTCAGTGTCTACTTTATTTTTGGTTTCCATGGGATTCCCTGAAATATCCACTATGCTGTACGGTCAGATTGAGAGAGATCTTTGTGTGATATTTTTGCAGATTGGAATAATCTTTTTGAAAGATGTTTTGAGACTCGGGACACTTTCTCGACTTTTGGTGCAGTTTGACCCACATCTTAGACAACTTTTACGAACAAGCAAATCGTAAGGACGATTTGATTCCCTGGTTTTATTCATCAGAAGGGATTCCTTGCTTCAGCATGAAGGAGCCATCTCTCTCTCAAATCTACAAATAATGCCTCCCTCCTCTCATATGGGCATCGCGCATCCGAGAGTAGAGAGTCTAGAGTCTTTAAGTTTTGGTCGAGTATGCTCTACAGGTGCACGTTAGTTTGATCACACTGCATCAGAAAGTCCTGTCCTAGAAGTCAAGTATGCAGAATTGTGATTATGCTCTGCGAGTTTCCCTTTGGGTATAATATCACACCAGAAAACATTCTGATATTATCTGCTCTGTAATAGTTCCACTGCAAATTAATAAAATTCTGGATTTCAATTTCAGTGTTGAGGTTGTCTCTTTCATCTGTCTAAGCCATTTTTACCCATAAGCACGGATGTGTTTCTAGGCTATTTGTATATCTGATATCCATGCACCTAATCTCCATCAACATTTGACTCAGGATACCGCTTCTATTTATTCACAGTCATACACTTAATTTAATCAACGGAATTTATATATTATGTTTGGTTGTGGTGTTCAAATGTTTTCCTGTAATTCTTAGCTTCATGGCTGAGTTGATAGCTTGATGTTTGGATAAACTGAATTTAACTCACGTGCATGTTCTTCGTTGCTAGATGGACTGGGTTGATTTCCTTTATTCCAAAAAAAATTCCAAACTTAACAACGCTCATGTGTTTTACCCTCCTCTTCGTGTGTTTGCTCACGGTGAAAATCCTCTTTCTTATGTCACTGCCAAGAAGAATCCAAACTGGTAGTGGTCTGGTCCTTCAGATCAAACATCTCGTTAAAGAGATCGCTCCATCATTAACCAATGTTATTTATTAATTCAATAGAATTGGGTAAAGACATAGGTAAATGTGGTGGACAGGTTGGAGTCATTGCGTTATAACTTCGATTAGGCGTTTAAATTATTATATTTTAAAAACAAAAAACGTGTTTTATTGAGATATGAAATTGTTACATATATTATGATGATAAGAGAATAAAAGCATATTGGTTATATGTCTTAAGAAAAAGTCTTAAATAGATATAAGATATGAGAGTAAAAAGCTTAATTGCTATATGTTTTAATATTTTTATGTATTGGGAAAAGAGGACAAATGCTTAGTTGTTCTTTATATTATGAAAAACGTGTATTATGTATATATGTTAAAAATATTATGAAAATATAACAAATGCCTATTTAAATTGTGAAAATGTTACATATATTATGACAAGAAAATAAATGCTTATTTATTATATGTTTTTAAGATGGGTGTCACATTGTATGAAGAAAACAAAAATTGTTTTATATCTATATCTATATATATATATATATATTTTGGAAAAAAGATAATAATAGGTATATATAAAATGGTTATATATATATATATGAATGACAATTGGTTACCTCCATAGATGATATGCAGCTTGTATTTTTTGGGATGCAAATTTAAAGAGGTCCCATTTATATATACATATGTATGCATGCTTTAAAAGGAATTGCATTCTAATAAGTTGTTGCACTGAGTGAAACGAGGTGCTCTAGAGCCCAGTATGAGGGAGATGTTGTAACATGTGTGAGTTTGTCGAGTGTAGTATGAGGGAGATGTTGTAACATGTGTGTTTGTCGAGTTTGTCGAGTAACATAACAAAATATAATTTAAAATATTGTTTGGTCGGCCATTAATAATAAAAATGAATGTATCTATGCTGGTATATCATAGAAATGAATGTACTCGATAAATTTTATGGCCAAGGAGAGTATTGTGATTGGATGTCTTGATAAGAGTTACACAAATCATATGTTGCATAGGTACGTTTAAATAGACTTTTAAAGACATTGAACTTAATGAAGGATTGTATATTAGTTATTTTAATTATATTTGTGTTTTTTTTCTAAGTATAAAAAGAATTTTTATTTTATTTGGAATTACGAAATTGGGGTATATTTTAAAATGTGTTACACATGCAAGTCCCAGAAGTGCACAAGACACACCAATCGGAAGAAGTATACAAGTCATGGAAGTGTAAAAATGTCCTGAAAGCAAGAAGCGGTCAGAGAAGTCAAGTGCGCAAGGCCCACAAGGAATTGTACTTCAAGGGTGCAAGACTCGACATGAAGTGGTTCCAAAGTGTGTAAGACCCACAATGAAAAGGAACAAGTATGCGCAATACCCACAAGGGATGACACCTCAGTGGTGTAGAACATGACAAGTGGCAAAAGCATGAACTAAGCTTGACTGAGAAGCAAGGAAGACAGGACGCTACGACCAACTTGTGGACATAAGGTTTACATAGGCCAAGTATAAATAAGAATCCAAGTTGGAGAATTGATGTAAGCTGTGAGCTTGTAATCTTGAAGATGCGAAAGTGGTAGAACTCTAATTTTGGCAAGCTTCTTAGCTTGGTGTATAAATGGCTTGTGGAATCAGAACAATATGATCTAGCAGAAGAGCCAGATGAATAGAATGCAACACAACAGATGATGCGGAGAAAGATGAAGTGTTTTATCTAAGACAGATGCACGAAGACAAACTTAAAGCTCAGCAAGTCATGTGCAAGATGATATACAGATGCATGAATATAGAGATGCAGCACATCAAAAGATGTGCAATATGATTTAAGACAAGTGCATAAGAACAAAAAGGCAATATCATAGATGGTACACAGAACGCCATAGATTGTCTAAGACAAATGCGCTAAAACAGAAGTGTGGCATAGTAGAAGGTGCACAAAATGATGTATGTGATTTGATACAAATGTGCAAAGTCAAAATAGTAGCACACCACACGACATGTAGTATCAGTTGAGTTTGTAGATGCATAGAAATAGAATGTATGATGAAGCAACGCAGAGTTTGTGAATTATGAAGTCAAGTGTGTAATCTTGATGAAGTAAAATGAAGTATGTGATACAGTACAGCAATAGCATATCACAACATATATAAGGTGTGCACGACGGAACAAACAACATTTAATATGTAGTGTGCATGGATCATTAAAAAAAAAATAAGTATCTTCTACAGACATATCAGGGTGGTATGATGAGGCAAGGAACAGGGGGTCGGTGCCTCCTTCTAGTTGAAGTTGGTAAATCAAGGAGTCAGTGCTTCCTTCAGGTTGGTGCCTATAAAACCAGGGGTTCGGTGCCTCCTTCTAATTGGTGCTAGAGAAATTCGAAAGTTGGTGCTTCCATGAATGTAATATTTATATTGTAAGAGAGCATCCAATGGATTTCTCATGTTTGGGTTTCCATGTAAAAATATGTGTGTTCTTTGTAATGCACATGTGTGGATGAATGTTATTGTTTACGGTGAATGCATAATTTAGGTTTCAGTTTAAATCTGATATGAAGTAAAAATTCTTTATAATTGTGCTAATGTTGATTCACTCCCCCCCCCCTCTCAGTATTAATAAGATTCCAAAATTACAAACTTTTTGGATGTAATGGAAGGATTTTTTGTGAGCATCTCCTTCTTCATCAATTTAGTTATGAATCTCATGATTCCTTCTGCATGGTCCACTACAAATGTTCTTGAAAAGAATGCAACATCTATATTTTCCTCCAATAATTCCTAGTGCCAAGAATGGGCATGGGAAATGCTTTTCATTTTAATTTTTTTCTATATCTATTGTTGATATATATTACTACCAATCTAGCTTATAAGGTAGTATAGTAGAATTTTGGGCAAAAATTTATGGGTATTTTTTATGATTAAGGAGATGTTTTGAATTATTGTGAATAATAATGAAGAATAACAATTTGTTTAGTTTTGTAACTTCTACAAATTAGATGTAGCCATCACTTTTGAATCAATACAATACAATATGATATTTTTTGTTTTTTAAATCACAATATAACTACACCAAAAATGCTAATATGTAGCCAAATAGATGCTTAACATGTATCCCAATATTAAAATAGTTAAATAATAAAAATAAAAATTCCAAAACAATTCATTTTATTTTTAGAAATAAACCTCTATATATTTATCTCTAGATCTAAAAGACATTAATTCTTTTAAAATGAAACTCTAAAATTTTAATATAAACTAACTAAATACATTTTTTTTTCAGCAAAAAAAAAGTATTTTTTCTATTCAAATATATTGAATCAAAAAATACAAGAAATGGACTAAAAAGATTGAGAGAGCTCATTCCAACAAGAAAGTTGGCCTAAAAATTTTGCTCCATGTAAATATGTTCAAAGCTAATTTGAGAAAACACACATTATATTATTTACTTATACATTTATTCCATATGCATAAATACGATCATATAAATAAAACACACATATATAATATTCAAATATTAAATTGATTATTTTAAACTATAATAAAGTTTACAAATATAATAAGAAAATTGCAACAAAGTAGTTCATGTAATAAACAATTTTAAATTGAATGAAATATGCAAAATTATTAAATTAAGTTTTTATTAAAGGCATGGGTGGATGTAGATTATATGTGTGAATGTGAAAGTTATAGATAAAGGTAAAAAATAATATTTTTTAAAAAATATTTTACAATTCTTATTATAATAAAGATATAATTTAGATTAATAAGAATTTACAATTTGATTAAAAAAATTTAAATATTTAAATGATTAATTATCGTTTATTTATTTATTTGATTCTTTTACTTTATTTAAAATAATAGAAATATTAAACTTGATTATACAAAACATAATCCAAAGTTTTCATGATTTTGAACAAGTTTTTTTTACCTGTTGGTAACACACTTTTGTATGGCATAGTTTATCATGTTCCAATAATTAACTCCCTACTTAATTTCTTATTAAAAACTTTGGTTTGTTGATTCTCTTCCCCTTCATATAAGAGCAATTTTCCTCTGCTGAAATTTTGGTTTAATGATACGGTAAAACAATGCATTTAGAATTTTTTTGCTCAAAATTCTAAATAGATCAAAGTTATCAAAATTCTACATCGTTAAAAACAAATATTCAAATTCCGATAACTAGAAAAAAACTTTATTATAAAATTAGTTAACTTCATGATAACTATGTAAATATAAAATATAAAATATAAAAGTAAAAAATCATAACAAATTTAAATACAGGGATATCCACAAGTAATCATCAATATAAACAAAGTAGGGTATTTCCCAAGAAAAACTTTACCACGACATGAATTACATCATTAATTGTAATATTCCGAGAGGTAAAGCAGGTTTTCATCTCAAATTCACCAATAGGGAAAACTACACGAGAAAACGTTGTCCAAATAAACATTCGAATTGGTTAACTTAGCGACGAATTGGAATTCCCCAATTCAAATCATTTCTAAATTTAAAATGGCCCAATTCGTCACGTAGTTAGACGCGTTCAAAACATTAAGTGGCACTATTCTGACCTCCCATTTACTATGTAAACTCTAAAAATACAAAGACAAAAATCAAAGTGGTGTCACTTTGGTATTTACGAACGTTTACAAATGTTGATATTAGACAAGTGATCTTTTTGAGTTTGGTGTTTCAGACATGAGGAGGGCTGTGCAATGGTAAATGTCAGTGCAGCCAAAATTCTGGCTATCCTCACGGAAATATTTTCAGTATACCATTAAAGCAATTCGTACAATATAGTGACAACCAATTATTTGTGTGGTGCCTAATTATATCATTAGTCATCGATTGTTTAAAATAGTGATGTCTGTGTTGATTTAATGATTTAGATTATATTTCTGAGAGTGATTGCTGTTTTGAAAGGTTCTTTGTTCTAAATTTAAAATGGCCCAATTCATCGCGTAGTTAGACGCGTTCAAAACATTAAGTGGCACTATTCTGACCTCCCATTTACTATGTAAACTCTAAAAATACAAAGACAAAAATCAAAGTGGTGTCACTTTGGTATTTACGAACGTTTACAAATGTTGATATTAGACAAGTGATCTTTTTGAGTTTGGTGTTTCAGACATGAGCAGGGCTGTGCAATGGTAAATATCAGTGCAGCCAAAATTCTGGCTATTCTCACGGAAATATTTTCAGTATACCATTAAAGCAGATCGTACATAGTGACAACCAATTATTTTTGCAGTGCCTAATTATATCATTAGTCCTCGATTGTTTAAAATATATCTCTGAGAGTGATGGCTGTGTTGAAAGGTTCTTTGTCCACAAAGATTTAATGAATTTGATTATATTTCTGAGAGTGATTGCTGTTTTGAAAGGTTCTTTGCCCACAACCAATCTTTGGTCCCGAGAAAATAGACAGGAGCATTGTGAATCACATTCAAAAATAGCTGTGGCCATTATATCACATAGACATTATTCGATTGAGCCAATTATAGTAAAATGTGGTCATGTCGGATAATACAGTCATAAATTTGTGATTGGGAATGCAAGAGATAGCCTATGTGCAAGTTGAAGTCTTAAAATAGAATATTCACGTGGCCAAAGAGTACTAGTACTGTCTGTGTTCATGAGGGATAATACAATTATAGTAAAATGTGGTGTTGTGTGATAATATTATCACAAATTTGTGATCGAGAATGCAAGAGATATGTGCAAGTTGAAGTCTACAAATCTAGAAAACTCAACGCGTTTAAGTTGAAGTGTTCAACTAGAAATTTTATGCGGCCAAAGAGGAGTACTGTCTGGAGTTACAGAACGAGAATATCCTTCGAGGGTAGGTCTCCTTGCTCTTCAAAGTTTGAAGGGCTCAGGCGCGGGGCCTGGACAGCCAACGAGGATATGGCTCTCTGCGAATACATTCGAATTCATGGCGAAGGTGGATGGACAAATCTACCGCAAAAAGCAGGTGAATCTCACTAAATCTCTACTAGTAATTACATCTAGTGAAGGCAGGTGTTCTACAGTTCTCTGTTTCTGTCATTCTGTGTCTAACCCTTTTAAAAACTGTGAAAACAAATGAAAAACGGGCATAAATCTATATATGTTGACTACTGACAGAGGTATCCTGGTTTAAGATGGAGGAGCTACCGTGTATATCGACAGGTAATTAAATAAGTAAAGACAAATTGTGTTGTAGGTCTTATGCGGAGTGGAAAGAGCTGTAGATTGCGTTGGCTGAATTATCTGCGTCCCGATATTAAACGCGGGAACATTTCCCCCGATGAGGAGGAACTAATTATTCGGCTGCACCGCCTTCTTGGCAATCGGCAAGTGGAATTCCGGTTTTTTTTTGTTTGAAGAATTCATGGATTCCCATGCAGTTGACGTCTCTAAATTTCGAACTATTAATGTCATAGCAATAAGCACATGGGTTAATTGTAATATAGAGTGTATATTATGGATGCAGGTGGTCGCTGATAGCAGGAAGATTGCCGGGAAGAACAGATAATGAAATAAAAAACTACTGGAACACTTATCTGAGCAAGGCGATAAATCTCAAGGAGAGGTCGGCAACTCCTTCTCCCATAAACACTCACTTGTTCAAACCCATCCCCTCGAGAATAACAACAACAGAGGAGAGACATCCTCCAATGAGTTATGGCAATAATGAAGCATTCCCATTGTCTGTAGCTAGGAATTCGTCCCTCTCATGGAGTGACCAACTTCTGAGCATTTCAGATTATCTGCCTGAAAAAGAAGGTAGAAACTCTATCTGTCATATGACACAGCGATCACCACATTGGGATCATTTTGCAGGAGAGAGAGGTAATTTGGGCGAGAATTCACTGGATATGAACGAGCTGTTCTCTACCAATTGTTATCTGTTCTCCTCTCCATCGGGTTTTGGATTAGAAGAGTTGTTCGAGGAGTCTCCATTGGCGGTAGCAGATACGAATGAGTTTCATGAAGGCAATATCACCGCCGTAACACTTTTTAATGGTCCAGTAATTCCATCGTACACGAGAAGTGGATTAGATTTTTGAAGTCTAAAATTGAGATTTTGTAGTAGGTAAATTTTTATTGGATTTTAATATTTTATTTAGAAATCCAAATTTCGTGTTTATTTAAATAGTGATTTTGAATTTATAAATAGATTTATTGTCTATCCACACAAAATAAATTTATTATGAGCATTTTATGTTTTAGGCTAAGTTTTTATTAGACCTTTTAGATATTAATTAGTTGAAGGCAAAATGGTGGAATGTTTAGTTTTGTTTGGTAAAATTTAGATGATATTTGGAAAAAAAAAGTTAAGAACAGTATTTAAACTTATTTAATAATTTGAACAATACAGAATTCATTCTTGAAAACAAAAATTCACCAAAGTCACCTACCCACCCAACTTACAAAATGGTAGAATTTTAACCTTGTTCATTATTTTGACCTGAGCAATTATTTAATGTCAGCTTCTGTGGGATTAATTTTAGTAAATAATGGAGTTCAAAAATCTAACTGTTGCATCATTAAAAACTGTTACGGCGCTGCATCTTCGTTTGATGAAACTCATTCGTCTTTGCTGCTACTCCTGGAACAACTCTTCTAATCCAAAACTCGGTGGAGACATAATCAGATAACAATTGGGAGAGATTAGCTCCTTCATGCCCAATGAATTGTCTCCCAAATTAGATGTTCCTCCTGTCCCAGATTAATAGTCTTAATCTCTTGCATTCCCAGTCACAAATTTATCACAATTTTTTTAAAATGTTTTATTTCCTATCATTTTGGACACGAGTTTTGAGTTTAAATTGTAACTAAGGGTAGTTTCATGGATGGGACTTATGTTAATTTTAAAGTTAAATATTTGGACACAAGTTTCGAGTTTAAATTAAAGTTAAGGTCAGTTTCATGTATGATACTTGTATTGATGTTAAATTTTACTTTCAGTTGACTTTTTTTTCTATTTCTAAGAAAGAGGAGTCACATATAAATACGGCAAAGGGTAGACATTTTTTATTATCCATATTTCAAAGAAGAACAAGTATTGTTTAAGGCTGGTTTGGAATTTAGATTGAACAACTTTGCAGAGCTAATGGCGTTTAAGTTTTTATTAGATTTGGCAGTAAACTTAAAACTACCTGGTCTTTGGGAACGCAAAAACCATCATAGATTAGATTAAGGTAAAAGGCCCATCATAGATTGGATTAAGGGAAAAGGCTTCCCATAATATTTTCTTAGGATTTATTGGTTAGAATTAATGTTTACATAGTAAATTGTTTAATGCTATTTGTAAGTGAGTTGGTTTTGGGTTGGAGTAATTATCTAAAGATCATTCCTTCAGTGCTATAAATATATAACCGTGTAAAGCATTTAATAATAAAGAAATATATTGTGTTGTGTCAATCTATTGTCTAATAATTATTTTTCAATGATTTTTTTCAGATTCTTAATTCTATTTTGGAGAAAATTAAGCAAATCTATAAGTGATAGCTATTTCTTTCAAACACATATATAAAGAAAGAAATTCCAAAGCATATCTAAGCAGGGAATTATATCTGATGCAAGGAGAATAGCATATATTGCAGGAAGAGAATGGACAAATTGAAGTTATCCATGAAACGTTTTGATGAATGCGAGTTTTAAAGTAGCTTGAAGGTGATTAGGTAAATTAAATGTTGTTTTGCTATTTCGGACTAGGACTCAAGTACCGTTTTCAAATTACACTATGTTAAGACTAAGATCTTTTTTGTTTATTCTCAAAGACGATGCCGTAGGGAAGATCAATTTGATCTTATCTTATTGATTGCAGTTTAGTCCTGCAACTCTATGAAGAGGTTCATGTAAAATGATTATTGATGTTGATAAGGCAAATCAATTTATGATAGACCTGTTGTTTATGAGATTTTGTTTTTTATGATGTCATTGGGAATTTGAAATAACTTAAATTTTGGTTGTTTAATAAAAGTTTATGATTTTTTTAAAAAAAATTATCTATTTTTTGTTATTTCTTTTATAATGTTTATTAAAAATTTGTAATGATAAAACAATTTTGTCATGTTGAAATTTCAATAATTATATATACAAATACATGAAAATGAAAAATCCATTAATTAGTAACATACAAATTTAATAATCAAAATTTTTTATAAAAAAATTCAAATCACATAAATAATCATATTTAATAATCACTAAATTCAATCATAGATACAAATATCATTAAACAATTTCAATGATAATTTAAACAATTAACTATAAAATGAACAAATGATTTTAAGAATAACTATAAAAATGTCAAGAATCCTTTTTAGACTCAAAATATATATATAATTTGGCGTTGTATAGATATCACTGTAAAATGATAATTGATGTTCAGAAAGCAAATCAATTTATGATAGACCTATCAATTTATGATAGACCTGTTCCTTATGAGATTTTGTTTTTTATGATGTCATTAGGAATTTGAAAGAATGTAAATTTTGGTTGTTTAATAAAAGTTTATGATTTAAAAAAATAAAATTATTTATCTTTTATTACTTCTTTTACAATGCTTATTAAAAATTTGTAATAAAAATACAATTTTTTCATGTTGAAATTTCAATAATTACATATACAAATACATGAAAAATCCATTAATTAGTAACATACAAATTTAACAAGCAATTTATTTTTATAAAAAAATTCAAATCACATAAATAATTATATTTAACAACCACTAAATTCAATCATAGATACAAATATCATAAAACAATTTCAATGATAATTTAAACAATTAACTATAAAATGAACAGATGATTTTAACAGTACCTATAAAAATGTCAAGAATCCTTTTTAGACTCAAAATATATATATAATTTGGCATTGTATACATATCACTGTCAAACATACGCTTTCAAATTTTTATAAACAGTCATGTTCTAAGTTTTATGATTTTTATAAATCATTAAATATGTTCCAGGAAAAACCTTTTTATGAGATGTTAAATTCCAATTTGAAATAAGAAGTAAAAGATATCTAAAAAAATAGTTTTATGGATTGGTTCAAGTGGTTAAATGCTGTAAGTTATAAGCCTCACTTAATGCTTGATTGCAATCCCTACAAATGAAATTAAATAAATTTAAACATTATTATATAAAATCTTAAAATCCAAAAAATACTATGCAAGATCATCCAACCTCTAAGCTTAAAGGTAATTTAATATGAAAACGTGCCTTCTACTTGTCCCTGGACTTATGTATAAAATTTATTTTGATGTCTTAATCTTATATGGATGTAATTATCTAATCTAGTGATAATTTTTTTTCTCGTTGGATTTGATATACATAAATTTGATAACAATTTTTTTCTCGTTGGACTACAATTTTATAACCTTGATCGATTTAGAATTCATCAAAATTTTTAAGTATATTATTTTACCATATCAAAATCTTATTTTATATTAAGATAAAACTCTATTAACAACATGAACTTTTTGTCCGACGAAAAAAACCGCATTTTTTTTTTTCCGATGCATAATAACATACTTAAACAGTTCAAAATACAAAGTCTCCCTCGGCCTTGAGTCAGATAGATCATTCTAACATTTAACATTGTCAAAAATTAACATGGAAGAAATATAATTTTGCAAATAAAAATAAGATCGGTAAAGTATAGATCTAGATAAAATGTGAAACAAGAAAAAGTGGCTAGTTTAGATGGAGTGTTTGTTTTGATGTTAGATTTGGTATTAATAGTAAAACAGAGGCTGGGTTCTAATCAGCTATTAAATGCTTTTTGGACTTAATATAACATCTATTTATGCATAAATACTAGCAACAACCACATTTTTAAATGTGGTTGATATTCGCAATGAGTATATCAACCATGTCCACACATTTAAAAATGGTTGATATTGACCGATCTGCAAATATCAACCACATTTAAAAATGTGGTTGTTGTTAGTAGAGCTCGACCAATAAATAAATAACTAAATTAAAAAATTACTAAAAATGTTATTTGGAAATAAAAATAAAAAGAAACACATATTAAGTTTTTAAAATAAAAATAAAAATAATAAAACATATTAAAAATAAAATAAATAAATTTAATTTAATTTAATTAAATAAAAATATTAAAAATTAAATTAAATAAAAAAATAAAACATATCAAAAATTAAAATTAAAATAATTAATTAATTCAATTAAAAATATTAAAACATATTAAAAATTAAATTAAATTAATCTAAATCAAATTAAATAAAAATATTAAAATTTATTAAAAATTAAATTTAAATTAAATTTTATTTTTTTTGTTGGCAAAGTGGTGGAACCTCCTTGACTAGAAAGTTTGTCTTTGGCTAAGTTACCACGAACCAGGGGTATCTAAGCCGTCAAAATCACCCGGGGATCGCACCTGGCGTGGACCGCACCAACCCTTAACATGGTTGGATTTTTTGGTATCCGCGAGATTAGAACCGACGACCTTTCCATTTAGGGGGTGTCTTAACCATACCCCGCCACCAACTGTTCTACATCTCACGGATAATTTAAATTTAATTAATTAAATTATATAAATTAAATTAATTAATTAATTTAATTTAATTTAATTAATTAATTAATTAAATTAAAATAATTGAATTAAGTTAAATTAATTAATTAAATTAGTAACTTAATTTAATTAATTAATTAAATTAAATTATTTAATTATTTAATTTAAATAATTTAATTAATTAATTAAGTTGGCTAACCATGGTTATTCGTGGTTTACTATGGTTGTTCATGGTTGCCCATGATTCTTCATGGTTGACCATGATGGTCCATGGTTGACTATGGTCTATTCAGGGTTGAACATGGTTTATTATGGTTGACCATTGTTGACTATGGTTATTTATGGTTGACTATGCTCAATGATGGATGACCATGGTTGACTATGGTTGACCCTATCACTGACAATGATAGACCCTTTGGTTGAATATTGTTGACTATTATTAGCCAACTATGATTGACCTTAGTTGAATATGGTTAACTATGGTTGACCATAGTTGGTTAACCATGGTTGTTAATGCCAAGCTATGGTTGTTCATGGTTCACCATAGTTTTTCATGGTTGACCACAGTTGATTATAGTCGACCATGGTTATTCATGGTTGACAATAGTTGCTCATGGCTTAGTATAGTCAATAATAGTTGACTATGGTTAACCATGGTTGTTAATGGGTTACTATGCTTGATCGTGGTTGCCAATGGTTGACTATGCATGGGTAAATCCAATACAAGGCTGACTTCAAACTTGACTTCAATCCAAGTTTGTCTAAAAGGTTCACTTCAATCCAAGATTGACTTCAATCCTAGAGTGGCTTCAAGCCAAGGTAGACTTTAATCCATGGTTGACTTAAATACAAGGTTGAATTCAATACATTGTTGACTTCAATCCAAAGTTGATTTTGTACCATGGTTGAATTCATCCCATTATTAATATTACCATTAATGAATTCAATCCATTGTTGACTTTAAACCATGGTTTACTTCAGTCCATGGTTAACCATGGTTATTTAGGGTTGAACATGATTTATTATGGCTAACCATTGTTGACTATGGTTATTCATACTTGACTATGGTGAATGATGGTTGACCGTGCTTGACTATGGTTGACCCTATGCCTGACTATGGTAGAGCCTTTGGTTGAATGTTGTTTACTATTATTAGCCAACTATGAATGACCTTAGTTGAATATGGTTGACTATGGTTAACCATGGTTATTCAGGGTTGAACATGGTTTATTATGGCTGACCATTGATTACTATGGTTATTCATGGTTGACTATGGTGAATGATAGATGACCATGCTTGACTATGGTTGACCCTATGGGTGACAATGGTAGACCCTTTGGTTGAATATTATTAACTATTATTAACCAACTATGATTGACCTTAATTGAATATGGTTGACCATAGTTGGTTTACCATGGTTGTTAGTGCCAAGCTATGGCTGTTCATGGTTCACCATGGTGTTTCATGGTTGACCACAGTTGACTCTAGTCAATCATCGTTATTCATGGTTGACCATGGTTGATAATAGTTCCTCATGGTTTAGTATAGTCAAGAATGGCTGACTTTGGTTAACCATGGTTGTTAATGGGTTACTATGGTTGATCGCGGTTGCCAATGGTTGACTATGGATGGGTAACTTCAATCCATGGGTAACTTGAATACATGGCTGACTTCAAGCTTGACGTCAATCCAACCATGGCCAACCCATGGTTGGCAAACCATGGTCAACCATGCTTGGCCAACCATTGATATTCAACCATGGCCATGGTTGGCCAACCATGGTCAACCATCATTTTTTACTATGGTTGATTATGACATAAAAAATAAAGTAAATATGGTTCAATATGGTTGACTATGGTTGACCATAGTTGAATTTGGTTGCCCATGCTTGTTTTGATTTGTTGACTAAGGTGTACGTTGTTTAACTATGGTTGACTTTGTTTGATTAATGATGGACATGCTTGACTATGTTCGACTACGATTGACTTTGGTTGGCCATAATTGACTTTGATTAACTGTGGTTGACCATTGTTGACTTTGTTTAACTATGGTTGACTACGATTGCACATGGTTGGCTAAGAATGACTATGTTTTGTCGTAATTGACTATTGGTTGACATCATTTAATTTTTGTATATGGTTGACTGATTTACTATGGTTGACGATGGTTAACTATTGTCGACCATGGTTGAATTTGGCTTGCTTTGATTTATATTAATATAATATGGTTTACTAGATCATTGATTTGTTAACTTGATTATGGGTGACACAAGGGTTGACTTTAAAATCATCTCGTTATTACTAACCAACCTTGGCCAACCATATGGTTGATGATGGTTGGCTATCTTTAACCATGGTTGGCTATGGTTGACCATGCTTGCCTATGGTTACCTTTGGTTGGCCATGGTTGACCACGGTTGACTATTGTTAGTTTTAGTTGACCACGGTTGTCCATGGTTGACTCTAGTTGTCTTTGGTTGAATATGGTTGACTTTGGTTAACTATGGTTAACGACAGTTAATTATGGTTGACTAATTCACTATGGTTTCCCATGGTGACTATGGTTGGCCATGGTTGACCATAGTTGAATCTGGTTGAATTTTGTAAACCATTGTTCACTATGGTTTACTATTATTATTATTCTTATTATTGTTGTTGTTATTATTATTAAGCAACCATGGTCAAACACAGTCAACCAAAGACAACCATGGTCAACCATATGGTTGATTATCATTGACCATGGTTGATTATGGTCTACCATGGTTGGCTATAGTCTGCAATGGTTGAACTTGGTTGACCATGGTCAACCATGCTTGAATATGGTTGACTTTGGTTGACCATGGTTAACTACGATTACCTTTGGTGGCAATGGTTGACTATGGTTAGCTTTAGTTGGCCATGGTTGAATATGGTTGACCATTTTTTATTATGGTTGTATTTGGTTGAATATGGTTGACTTTCATTGACTATGATTAACAACGGTTAACTGTGGTTGACTAATTCACTATGGTCGACTATGGTTGCCCATGGTAGACTATGGTTGGCCATGGTTGACCATGGTTGCATTTGGTCGACTTTGGTGAACCATTGTTGACTATGGTTGAATTCAACTAATGGTTGACTTGAATCCACAACCACATTTTTAAAAGTGGTTGATTGAATTTGAATCATGGTTGAATTCAATCCACAGTTGAATTGTAAGTAATGTTGACTTCAATCCATAGATAGAATTTAAGCAAGGTTAACTTCAATCCATAGTTGACTTTTAAGCAAGGTTTCCTTAAATCAAAGGTTGAATTCAACCCATATTTCACTTCAATCCATAGTTGAATTAAAAGGGAGGTTGACTTCAATCCATAGTTGAATTAAAAGGGAGGTTGACTTCAATCCATATTTCACTTCAATCCAAGGTTGAATTCAATCCAAGTTTGACATTAATCCATAATTGGTTTCGATTTATTGTTGAACTAAAACCAAGGTTGAATTCAATCCATAGTTAACTTCAATCCAAGGTTGACTGCAATCCATAGTTGGCTTTTAAGTAAGGTCAACTTCAACCCATGTTTGACTTCAATCCATAGTTGACTTTTAAGAAAGGTCAACTTCAACCCAAGTTTGAATTCAATCCATGTTCGACTTCAATCCATAATTGAATTCAATCTAAGGTTAACTTCAATTCAAGGTTTTCTTTAAACCATAATTAAATTTTAATGAACATTGACTTCAATCCAATGGTTGACTTCAATTTAAGGTTGACTTTGAACTATGGTTGACTTCAACGCACTGCCACATTTTGTAAAGTGGTTGATTGAATTTAAATAATGGTTGACTTCAATTGATAGTTAACTATTAAGAAAGGTTGACATCAATCCATAGTTGACTTTTAATCAAGGTTTACTTCAAACCATAATTGACTTCAATCCACAGTTGAATTTTAAGCAAGGTTTACTTTAATTCAATGTTGACTTCAATCCAAGCATGAATTCAATCCAAAATATACTTCAATCCACAGTGGACTTAAATCTATAGCTGACTTCAATCCATGGTTGATTTCAACCCATGGATTGAATTCAACCTTGGATTGAAGTCGCCCATGGATTGAAGTCAACCTTGCATTGAAGTCAACCTATGATTGAACTCAAGCTTGGACTGAAGTCTACTTAGATTGTAGTCTAGCTTGGATTGAAGTTAACCTTGGATTGAATTCAACCTTGACTTAAATTCAACTATGGTTTGAATGGAGAATTTGAACCATTTTTTACTTTAATCCATAACCACATTTTTAAAAGTGGTTAATTGAATTTGAACTATGGATGACTTCAATCCTTAGTTCACTTTTAATCAAGGCTTTCTTCAATCCATAGTTGAATTATAAGTAAAGTTGACTTCAATCGAAGGTTGACTTCAAGCCAAGCTAGAATTCAATCCAAGGTTAACTTAAATCCAAGGTTAACTTGAATTCAATTTAAGCCAAGCTAGAATTCAATCCAAGGTTAACTTAAATCGAAGGTCGACTACAATCAAAGGTTGACTTCAATTGAAGGTCGACTACAATCCAAGGTTAACTTCAAGCCAAGGTTAACTTAAATCTATGGCTGACTTCAATCCATGGTTGACGTGAATCGAAGGTTGACTTGAATCGAAGGATGACTTCAATCTAAGTTAACATCAATCTGAGGTTTAATTCAAACCATAGTTGAATTCAAACCATAATTGACTTTTAATCAAGGTTGGCTTCAATCCAAGCTTAACTTCAATTCGTGGTTTAGTACAACCCATGGATTGAATTCAACCTTGTATTCATGTCAACCTTGGATTGAAGTCGCCCATGGATTGAAGTCAATCTTGCATTGAAGCCAACCTAGGATTGAACTCAAGCTTGGATTGAAGTCTACTTAGATTGTAGTCTATCTTGGCTTGAAGTTAACCTTGGATTGAATTCAACCTTGACATAAAGTCAACTATGGTTTGAATGTATACTTTGAACCATTTTTTACTTTAATCCATATCCACATTTTTAAAAGTGGTTGATTGAATTTGAACTATGGATGACTTCAATCCCTAGTTCACTTTTAATCAAGGCTTTCTTCAATCCATAGTTGAATTATATGTAAAGTTGACTTCAATCAAAGGTCGAATTCAATCCGAGGTCCGCTTCAATCAAAGGTTGACTCCAATCCACAGATGGCTTCAATCTATAGGTGACCTTTAAGCAAGGTTGACTTGAGTCCAAGGTTGACTTCAATCCATGGTTGACTTTAGTCCATATTAGACTCCAATCTGAGATTGACTTTAATCCAAGGTTGACTTCAATCCATAGTTAACTTTTAAGCAAGGTTGACTTAAAACCAAGGCCAACTTAAATCAATGGTTGACTTTAATCCCATGTTGACTTTAATTCATGGTCAACATTAATCCAGAGTTGACTTCAACCCAAGTTTAACTTCAAACCCATAGTTAACTTTTAAGCAAGGTTGACCTTAATCCATTGGCAACTTGAATTCAAGGTTGAATCAAAGGTTGACTTCAGTCTATTAATAATATTTATATGGATGGCTTCAATCAATTAATAATATTAATATTAATGACTTAAATCCATGGTTGACTTCAATCCATAGTTAACCTTAATCTATGATTGACTTTAATCCATCGTTGACTTTAAACCATGGTTGACTTCAATCCAAAACCACATTTTGAAAAGTGGTTGATTAACTTTGAAGCATAGTTGACTTTTAAGCGAGGTTGACTTCAATCCATAGTTAACTTTTAAGCAAGGTTGATTTTGCACCATGGTTGACTTTGAATCCATGGTGGACTTTAAACCATAGTTTCCTTCAATCCATAGTTGAATTTTAAGAAAGGTTGAATTTGAAACATGGTTGACTACAACTTCAACCCACAGTTGACTTTTAGGAAATGTTGACTTCATTCCATAGTTGAATTTAAAGCAGGATTGACTTTGAAGCATGGTTTACTTCAATCCATAGTTGACTTTTAAGTAGTGTTGAATTTGAACCAGATTTGACTACAATCCATAGTTGACTTTTAAGCAAGGTTAACTTTGAACCATGGGTGACCATTGTGTCGACATTGTTGACTTTAAGTTAAGTTTGATAATATTACACCATGGTCGATAATTATTTGAGCAAGGTTAACCTTCCTTAAAAGTGTTGAACATTGACTCGGCATGGTTGACTTCAATTCATAGTTGACTTTAGAATTAATGTTAACATAAATATTTATTTATATATTAATATTAATATCATTATTAATTTGATGCTAATGTTCACATTCAATCATTAACATCATCATCATCTTCATTATAATGTTTATTAAATGTTATTAAATCATTTTTTTTTGTAACTAGGGGAATCGGCAACTGTAGACTAGGATGGTACTCGCGTGACACAGGGTCCAGGGATCTAATCCCACTACCACTATACCCCCAGGTGCCCCACACACCCCGCAAGCATGGGACACGGGTAAAGCCGGGTGTGTTTTGAACTCGTGACCTCCATTTACAACTGTGACTTCATAACAACTGAACCGCCAATGAGCCACACCCGTGCGGACAAATGTTATTAAATCATTAGTCATTGGTCATTATTAAATTTAATAATCATAAATATGAATATGACTCATTAATAATTAATGACAATAGTCATGTGCATATCGTACATGAATATTTAATAATAGTAATTTATATTTATCAATTAAAATTTAGTTAATCATAATCTTTTATATGAATATTTAGTACCTATAATTTATATTTATCAACAAAAAAAATTTAATCATAACCATGTTATTGATATAAATTTAAATGCATAACCATAATCATATTTATAAATATAACTATTTTCGTATTAATACTTAATTGATTAATTAAATTTAATTCTTAATATAAATTAAATGGTAAGAATGGAATTTAATTATATCATATTATAATCACAACTACATTGTAAATTTGTATTTATTAATATAAATTTAATTACATGGTTATGACAATATTCATATGAATATTAATGATTAATGACAATAATAAATATGAATATGAATTATTAATAAAAATTAATTTGTAAATATGAATAAAATGTTAATAGCAAAGTTAATATGAATACAATGTTATTTCTATTTAAATGTTAATATGAATAAAATGTTAATTCTATTTAAATGTTAATATGAATAAAATGTTATTTCTATTTAATGTTATTTTTATTTATATAGAAATAGAAATAAAATGTTATAGTAAAGTTATTCATGTCAATGATTAATGACAATAGTAATAGTAATTTATAAAAAATTAGTTAATCATAATCGATATAAATTTAAATGTATGACCATAATCATATTTAAAAACATAACTATTTTCATATTAATACTTAACTGATTAATTAAATTTAATTTTTAATATGAATTACATCCATGTGCTTTGATATTGATGTTTTATATTAAAATTAATTATAAATATTTAATATTAATATTGATATTAGTATTACTATTAATATTAAACATTTATGCTTAACATGAAACATGAAATAAAATATTTAATATTAATATAATTATATGATTATTAATATTCATTTATATATATTAATTTTATATTAATATTTCATATTAATCTTATAAATATTGAAAATAATTATGTTATATTAATATTTTGTTAAATATATAACCATAATAATTAAATACTTTGAAAACATTTAAAACATTATTAAATAATAATAATAATAATAATAATAAATAAGGATTTAAAAATAATAAAAAATTAAGAATTTAAAAATATGAAAAAGTAATGCTTTTGTTACAAATTTCTAGATTTTAAAATGTCCTTTAAAGTAATTATTAAACACATTTTATGAACATAAATCTAAATTTCAAAGTATTTTATTAACTTAAATCTAAATTTCAAGTCTCTTCATCATCCCATGAACACATAGTTATTATTATTTTAACCAATTTTAAATTATATTAATAAAGATGACTACATTAAAACTATGTTCAACAAATAACAGAGAAGACTATTAACCATTTTTTAATCAGCTATGTATTCTTAACCCATTCAAGACTCTTCATAACTATTTTCCATGCATAAATTTTATTCATGATTTGCATAACAATATAGTATCCATACAAAGAATATATAGTGATTTGCATAACATTGAATGCTATTGATACAGACTTGGCTGCTGCTTGTAAAGCTTGAGAGAATCTCTCACGATGGAAAACCGTGACTTTTGCTTTATGAAGATGTTTAAGTAACTGATAATTGAAATAACTGTTAATATTTTTGCATGTTATGGGGACAATAAAGTGAACATGCTTACAACAACTTTTAGAGGAGATTGAAAATTGGAGTGACACGTTGGATCACTCTCGAAAAGAAAGCTTGGTAATGAATACCACAAAGAAAGACCATCTACCATTATTGTTAATTGAGAAAAGGTTGCTTACATGCTTTGTTGTTCATAATTTATTCTTAGGGTTTCATTTCTCTATGTTTAATAGAGTAAATATCCTTATTTCTGAAGGGTTAAATCCATATAGAGAGTGATTAGTTGTGTTGTTTAATCAACCTTTAAATCTATATACAAATGTGGAATTTTATGGAAATGTTTTTTGAAATTTCAACTTACAAAGCTATGCACATTTTGTAAAAGGAAAACCTGCATGCATTTTTATTTGTGCACACTTCACATATATACAAAACCTCATCATATTTAAGTGTAACACTTACGGAATTTTATGGAAATGTTTTTTGAAATTTTCTTGTTACAAAGCTTCACACTTTATAAAAGAGCAATCTGCATGTATTTTTATTTGTTCACATTTTATAAGGAGAGTGTGTTGACACTTTAAGGATGTAGTTTAAATGTTTGGAATCTTTGAAAAAATCTTAATATTCATTGTTTTAATTTTACTTTTATTATAAAATTGGATTTTCAAATATTTGTATTTATTTTAATTGATTTTAACAACTTGATATCTACCATTCCAATAAATTAAATTAAATTTTTAAATATTTATATTTATTTTAATTGTGCCATTTTAACACCTTGATATTTACCATTCTAATAAATTCAACATAATTTTGGAAAGGCATATTTAGATTACTCTCACTTTTGATTATACACATCTTGCAAATTATACACATCTTGCAAGAAGAATCCTGGGAAAGGCATTTCGTAATGTAAAATTTAAGTTTCTTTTTTAGGTCACTTACGTGTAAATTTAACCCTGGGTAAAGTCATTTCGTATTTTACTTTTGAGTTAAATTGAAACTTATTATTATAATTAGAGTTTTAACCTTGATAACCTTATCAGATTTTAGGTACCATTTCTTTGTAACTGTAATATACGTGGTTTATAAAGAAAAATTAAAATATATAAAAATAAGAAGTGTGCATAATAAAATAATGAAGGAAAATTCCTTATCGTACATGATAATTAGGTTGCGTGTTTAAGTTATTCTGGTTAAGATCTTAGTGGGAGATGTATAACAATGGATATTGAGAAAAATGTCAATTCCATGTTTTCAATGAATGACAGGTAAACCGTTATTCAGTGACCAATATATAGTGAAATGGATAGAAAAACCGTGTTAAACATGCATGCAAGTCACAGGATTGATAGAAAAACCGTGTTAAACATGCATGCATGCATGCAAGTCACAGGAGTGAAACCTAAACGTGTGGTGAATGTAAACAACCCACGCCCATCTCAATCTTTAACTAAATGTATTATTCTTCCTTTCAAAATTGATATTTCTAAGTTTTTTCAAATGGTTCATCTATAAATAATATAGATAATGGAGTAGTCTATTTATTCTAGTTTTTCGACTTAGTCTGTTTTAGTGAATTTATTTGTTTTTGGTAAAATCCAAATTTCTAAGTATTTAAATTGTATTTTTGAATTCATAAATAAATAATTAAATTCAACACCTTCACTTAAATACTCCACGAAATTCAAATTATACAATTTCCATAATTAACATATATGATTCTAAAACTTTTAAAGATTTTCAAAAAAGAAAATACCTACTAAATTAGATAAAAATATATATACTCTCAAAAATTTAAAAACTTAAAATATTTAAACTGCGCCATAAATAATTATATAGCAATCTTGAATTACATGTAAACTAAGCTTTAGGTAGGCCTTCGCTGGTTGTAAAACGTTGAAGCCAAGGAAATGTGAACTTGGTCTCATATGTTCTGAATTGACTATATACAATATAGTTTGATTTGACAACTATCTACTCAACACAGATGGAGACCGAGAGAGAAGAACCGCTATTAATTCCAACACGTTATCAGAAGAGAACATTCTTTCTCACAAATACTCCAAACTTCAGTTCCTCGTGACTCGCAAGCCCGGAAAAACATAAAAACAAAATTCGACGAAGGTGGTTTAAATGAAAATTTATATTTTAAAGTCGGTGGGAGGAACATTCACAGTTAGATTCTTTACCAGTGTCTATCTAATATTTTTTTTCCAAGAAAAAATCCCCAAAAAATCATACAATGGTTATTAGGGCCGATTTGATGAACAGAAAATAACAGAGACTATGAAACTCTGTGTTAACCATCACATATAACATCACAAAAAGAACTTAGAAAACTTTAATTATTTTCACACCAAAGAAAAACTGCTTCACAAACCAAAAATATGCATTCTAGAAAAAAAAAAAAAAATACAGTCATCCAAAAACCCAAAACAGCTATATGTGTTCTGCAGAAAACAAAAGACTTGAACTAAAGTGCTTCGAAAAGGCCAACAACTCATTGTAAAAAGCCACCTGGATCAAGCTCAGTCCTTTGATAGCTTATCAGCAGCTGAGTTCTTTTCTTTAAAATGGTAATGAAAAGAGATGTTCTGAAAAGTACCTCCAAGTGCCATCAGATTATCATATAAAGGTTTGATGAGAATATTATCTATATATTTTTTTTTTCATCATGGCGCAATAACAAAAAGAGAATCAGAGTTGCCGTATAGTATAGGCGCAGATTTTGTTGGAGAAAGGGTGTAGATATCACTCTTTGACCGAGTAGGTTCCCTATTCCTTCCAGTTTCAAGACAACATATCTTCTTCTAGATCTGAAAAGGGCACTGAAATATAAAATCAACTTCAAATTATTAGTGATAAGCAAATTATTAGTGACAAGAATTGTTCTATTGATCTGTTGAACAAACTTCATTTGACATAATTTGGCAATGCAATAATTTTTGCTTCATTGACTGAAAGCATGTAAAAGAAAGTCACTTACGTGCATTATATCTCCCAGAAACACCACAAAAGCGTCTCCCAGAAACACCACAAAAGCGCCTTCAATCGGTGCTACCGTCACCACTCGATCTTGGAGCGCTATAGTTATGACTCCAGGATCTGTGTGCCTCTTTAATCCCAAGGCCAACTCGGGCTGAGGGCATTTCGGATAACAGTTTAACAAAACTTTCTCTTCACCTTCTCCCCAAGCCTTATGGATAGCGTCAGGCTCCAGTCCAAGAATTTCAGAGATAAGCTATAGCAAAACTCTCCGCAATTCTATCATCATCTGGAGGATCCATGCTGCCTAGCAGAAGCTCTCCTCTGGACATTGGAAATGCCAGCTTCCACCATACATGTTCTTGGGGTTTTAGGAGCCGGCTCGACGAAGCTGATGGACTCGATGTAGGTTTGAGAGCCTTTCAAAATACCCACTACCTGTATGCTCGAGAATTCCAGCTATGTAGGGAATTTCAAAGTTACGGTCGTCCAGCACACCAACTTCAGCTTTCATTTGCAGGAATGGCTAATCGAATGAATGCATTCACCACTACATGTTGGAAATATTATAATTAATGAGCTCATAGCGTATCAGATACCTCAGTTGGTCATTTTGGCAAGATCAGATTTTCTTAGGTAGAATTTATTACAGTCTTTAATGAAACCCTGTAGCTTCCAAGCAAAGCCATCTTGAGTCGGTGAAGTGAAACTCTATAAATAAAAATCATTCACATAGATAGAGATAGAGATGAAAGAGGTGAGGGAGTGAAAGAAGAAGAAGAAATGAAAATCCGTGAAGTAATTCAAGAGCTTTGCGCAAAGTTCAAGTGCGCGCAGTAGAAAGTGAAATCTTGTAGTTAATCTTTGCACAGTTTGTGAAGAAAAGTGTTTTTATAAAGTGGAAGAAAATTAAAGCAAAGTATTTGCTAGGTCTAGGGCATGTCCTTAACAAAAGAAAAAGTTTCCCTTGATCTAGTATCAGAGCCTCGTTACAAAAAGTAGAATTTGTATTTACATAAGGGAAAAGTGATTAAGCATGGCTTCCCCTTTGGGTAATATGCAAACCCCAATATTTTCTGGTAAAAATTATGAATATTGGTCTCTAACAATGAAAGCTTTGTTTAAAGGTCAAGAGGTATGGGACATAGTCCAGAATGGTTATGCAGAACCAGCAAATGCAGCAGTATACAACAATCTCACACAAGCTAAGAAAGATGTCTTAAGGGAACAGAGGAAGAAAGATGGAAAGGCGATGTTCCACATACATCAAAAAACACATGAATCAATACTTCCAAGAGTAGCAGTAAGCAAAGGAAGCGTGGGACATGCTGGAAACAGCATATCAAGGTTTGGACAAAGTAAAGACTTCTAAACTTCAGATTCTGAGAAGAGATTTTGAATCTCTTTCAATGAAAAACATAGAGTCAGTAGACTCAGTAGACTCATTTTATACTCGTGTTATTGGTCTGGTTAATCAAATAAAGTCTCATGGAGAAACTCTAACTGATCAAAGAGTTGTGGAAAAAGTTTTTAGAGTTCTTCCAAAGAAATTTGAATCTTTGGTTGTAACCCTGGAGGAAAACAAAGATCTATCCACATTTACTATTGATGAGTTGCAAGCCTCATTACTCAATCATGAACATAGAATCAGCGGTCCAAATACATCGATGGAAGGTGCATTTGCAACACAGTCATCCATAAGTCGTAGAAGAGGTAGACGAAGATCAAACTCAAGAGGCAGAGGACGAAGTTCGTTCAGAGGAGGTCGCAGCAACAGCCTTGTGCATGTCACTGGTAGAGGCCAGAATCAGACTCCCAGTCAGTCAGTAGGACAAAGGTATGACAAATAAAAAATTCAATGTCATTACTGTAAGAAGTATGGTCACTTCGCATATGAATGCAGGAAGAAACAGTATGACCAAGGAAAACAAGGTGAATTGCAGTCAAGCAGCAGCAATGCTTCAAACAGCTCATCGTTTTTAGCATGCGCATCTCCACTGGAATGCAATGTTGTCCAAGAAAGTCCAAATGACATATGGTATTTAGACTTAGGCTGTAGCAATCATATGACTGGTAATGTAAGCTTATTTTCCAGTCTAGATAAATCAGTTCAAACTGATGTCACGCTTGGAAATAACATTCAAGTTGTTGTTTTGGGTAAAGGTACTGTTGATATTCTAACAAAACACAGGGAACAAAAATTCATGCGTGATGTGTATTATTTTCAAGGTTTGAAGCATAACGTGATGAGCATTGGTCAGCTGTTGGAAAAAGGATACGAAGTTCACATGGTAGGTAAGCGCTGTGTGATCAAGGACATATACCCAAGCAATCAGTTGATAGCACAGGTGGAGATGACAAGCAACTGCTTGTTTCCTTTGAGGATAAGACCCATCATAAAAGGAAAAAAAACTCAAGTTGTTCATGAAAGACGGAATGAAAATTCTGGATCTGCGTTCAGCGCAGAAAGCAAAGAAGTTGAAATTCATTGCGCAGAGGAAGAAAAAGACAGTGCAATGCAAGAAATGTTTCAGACAGAAACAAAGGATGAATCTTGGTTATGGCACTTCAGATTTGGACATCTGAATTTTGGTGGGCTGAAGCTACTACACACAAAGGACATAATGAAAGGATTGCCATTGATTGAAAGACCAGAGAGAATTTGTGAAGGTTGTATTTTTGGCAAACAGCACAGAGAGACTTTTTCAGTCTGAAAGTCATACAGAGCTCGGGCACCACTTGAAATAGTGCACTCTGACATGTGTGGACCGATGAAAACACCGTCCATGGGAGGATGCACTTATCTTCTCACATTCATAGATGATTTCACAAGAAAAACATGGTTTTATTTTCTAAAACATAAATCTGATGCATTTGATTGTTTTCAGCATTTCAAGGCACTCGTGGAGAAGCAGAGTGGTTACAGCATTAAGATATTGAGAACAAATAGAGGTGGTGAGTATGTTTCGAATGATTTCTTGAACTTTTGCAAGAATCATGGCAGACAGAAGCAATTCACTGCGCGGTATACACCACAGTAGAATGGTATCGTAGAAAGGAAGAACAGAACCATCATGGAGATGGCGCACAGCATGTTGATAGCCACGCATCTGTCAAATGAATATTGGACTGAAACAATGGAAACTGCAGTATACATCATGAATCGATGTCCGACGAAGAGCGTGGAGAAAAAGGGTCCGCAGGAAGCATGGACAGGTATGAAACACAGTGTTTCGCGTTTAAACGTTTTTGGTTGTGTAGCATACGCACATGTTCCAAATGATCTAATAAGGAAATTAGACAATAAAGGACAGAAATGTATCTTTATTGGATATTCTGAAGACACAAAAGCATACAAGTTGTATGATCCTATTGCAAGGAAAGTCATCATCAATCGCGATGTTCAGTTTGTGGAAAATGAAGCATGGAATGGAACCGTAGAAAAGAATGTGAAAATCGTATCACATGTTGAACATGATGACAGCGTAGAAGATGTGGATGAGACTCCGCATGTAAATTAGAACTGCACAGCTCCATCTACTCCAAGGATTGCGCAGCATGTTCCAGCACAAGCAACTCCAAGTCAAGGCGCAGCTCAAGCTACTCTGACAAGCACATCAAGTGCGTAGCAAACTCCATCAAGCAGTGTGCGTAGCATGCGCAGTTCGACACCAGCAAATCCGCCAAGGACAAGAAGTCTGCGCGAGATATATGATGTTGGTACACCTAATTCATTCTCATGTTTTGCATTATTTTCTCAAGTTAATGATCCTTTAACATTTGAAGAAGTAGTTGAAGACAAAGTTTGGGCACAAGACATGGATGAAGAAATAGAATGCATTTGAGAAGAATCAAACATAGGAACTAGTTGATATTCCTAAGGACAAGGATGTTATAAGCGTCAAATGGATTTATAAGACCAAGAAAGATGCTAATGGAAATGTGCAGAAGCACAAGGCAAGATTGGTAGCAAGAGGATTCACTCAGCAGCCAAGCATAGACTTCAATGAAACTTTTCTACCTGTAATGCGAATGGATACTATCAGAACAGTTTTGGCCATCGCAGCACAAAAGAAATGGCATGTTTATCAAATGGATGTCAAGTCCACATTCCTAAATGGTTATTTGGAGGAAGAAGTATATTTTGAGTAGCCACAAGTCTATGAAGTTCTAGGACAAGCACATAGAGTATGCAGACTGAAAAAGACACTGTATGGTTTGAAGCAAGCTCCCAAAGCTTGGTACAGTCACATTGACTCATACCTCATTCATAATGGATTTCACAGGAGTGAATGTGAGCCAATGCTGTACACAAAAATCAATCAGCAAGGTAATAAGTTAATTGTCTGCCTATATGTAGATGATTTAATATTTACTAGTGATTTTGGCATAGAAGAATTCAGAACACTCATGGAAAGAGAAATTGAAATGACTAATTTAGGGCTTATGAAGTATTTTCTAGGCATTGAAGTCCAGCAATCTGAAAATGGTATTTTCATATCACAGTCAAAATATGCAAATGATGTCTTGAACAGATTTAACATGTTAAATTGCAAGACAGCTCCAACACCAGTGATACCAGGTTTGAAATTGAGCAAGGATGATGATGGATCCACTGTAGATCCTACTCTATTTAAAAGGCTCATTGGCAACCTTATGTATCTTACAGCAACAAGCCCAGACATCACATATGGAGTCAGCCTAATCTCAAAATTCATGGAGTCACCAAAAGAATCGCATTGGCAAGCAGGTAAAAGAATTCTGAAGTATGTAAGTAGAACAAAAGACTTTGGTATTTTGTATTCAACCTCAAAAAATTTCAAACTCATTAGATACACTGACAGCGATAATGGAGGCAGCATGGATGACAGAAAAAGCACATCTGGAAATACATTTCATGTAGGAATAGGTGTTGTATCATGGGCGTCAAAGAAACAACCTATAGTAACTATTTCTTCAGCAGAAGCAGAGTATGTTGCAGGTGCAAGCACTGCATGTCAAGCAGTTTGGATGAGGAGGATGTTAAGTGATCTGTCGCAGAACCAACAAAAACCCATAGTCATTTACTGTGACAACAATTCAGCTATCGCATTGTCAAAGAATCATGTGTTTCATAAGAGAACCAAACACATCGACACAAGGTATCACTTCATCAGAGAATTGATAAACAACAAGGAAATCTGTTTAGAATTTTGCAGGTCTGAAGATCAAGTTGCAGACATATTTACAAAACCATTGGCAAAGGACCCATTCCAATTTCTGCGAAGTTGTTTGGGAGTGACAAGTTCTGCACAGTGAACTTTGTCATGAACAGAGCATGTTTCACCTCTGAAATATTTTGTAATATTGTATTTTTGTTTAATGATCCCCATCCGTTCATAATTAAGGGGGAGTGTTGGAAATATCATAATTAATGAGCTGATAGCATATCAGATATGCGTCGGCTCTGTCAGACCCCAGTCGGTCATTTTGTCAGTCTGCAATGTCTGACAGTCAGTCAGTTTGCATCCAATCCTAGTCACAGCAAGTTAGTATTTAAGTAGCCGCTCTTGTATTCGGCAAGATCAGATTTTCTTAGGTAGAATTTATTACAGTGTTTAAAGAAACCCTGTAGCTTCCAAGCGAAGCCATCTTGAGTCGGTGAAGTGAAACTCTATAAATGAAAATCATTCACATAGATAGAGATAGAGATGAAAGAGGTGAGGGAGTGAAAGAAGAAGAAGAAGTGAAAATCCGTGAAGTAATTCAAGAGCCCAAGCTCTGTGTAAATGGTGAAAGATTGAAGTTAATATCATCTCTCTGTAAGTGCGCAAAGTTACTATGTTTTACTAAGTAATATATATAAGTCTATAGTTTCGCATATTCATTCTCAAGAATGTTAAATGTTGTGTTGCGCACATCTTCTTCATATTTAGTTGTGTGAATGTTGTTTCTTCTTCATATTTAGTTGTGTGAATGTTGTTTATATTTATGCGCAGTAACTTCATCATATGTTTCGGTTCTTATGTTTTAAGACAAGTTTATTTAAGTTTGAGTTGTGCACACGTAGATAGGTATACAAAGTTAACCACGCAATTAATCTTTGTAAAAGTGAAAAGTGTGTGCAAAAGTGATTTGTATAAAGTGCGCAAAGTCAAGTGCCGCAAAGTTAGAGAAGCCCACATTTATGCAAAGTAAAGTATTGCGCGAAGTTAAGATTTGTGAATTTGGGCAAAGTTCAAGTGCGCAGTAGAAAGTGAAACTGCGCAGTTAATCTCCGCAGTTTGTGAAGAAAAGTGTTTTTATAAAGTGGAAGAAAATTAAAGCAAAGTATTTGCTAGGTCTAGCACTTGTCCTTAGCAAAAGAAAAAGAAATATTCATGTATCGAGCATTGAATTTTTTAAATTGACTGCAGGTGCCCCCTTTTCCCTTGACAACACCCATATGAGTAGCCACTACAGCCATTCGAGTAGCCACTACATTGAATCGATCGAGCTCTCATTCTCCAACGCGGCAAGGATCCCAGCCACCCATCGAGCTCGCAAGTAACGTTTGATTAAGAAATTGACCTCCAAACGCCAATTTAATCATAGCCACTACATTGAATCGATCGAGCTCTCATTCTCCAATGTGGCAAGGATCCCGGCCACCCATCGAGCTCGCAAGTAATGTTTGATTAAGAAATTGACCTCCAAACGCCAATTTAATCATAGCCTTCCAATTGATGTGCTAGACGAATCTAATCATGGAATATCCGCTTGATATTAAATCTGGGTCATCCCACTAATTAGTGATTAAAAGGTTGCCATCCCCTCTCACTACAATTCTCATTGTAGCGCATATCGGCTAATAAAGTTTTATGATTTTTTTTTAAGTTCGGAATGTTCAATATTTGAGTGGTTGATGTGATGGGAACCATGACCACTACTGATCCCCGCACAACAATAAGAGCCTTTCCCTAGAGAAAATTATAGGAGAAAATGTTGTCCATATGAACATTCGAATTGGTTAACTTAGCAAGGAATTGGAATTGCCCGATTCAAATAATTTCTAAATTTAAAATTGCCCAATTCGTCGCGTAGTTAGACGCGTTCAAGAACATTAAGTGAAAACAGAACAAGACGATAGTTTGGTATTTACGAATGTTTACAAATTTTGATATTAGACAAGTGATATTTTGGGTTTGGTGTTTCAGACATGAGCAGGGCTGTGCAATGTTAAATGTTAGTGTAGCCAAAATTCTGGCTATCCTCACGGAAATATTTTCAGTATACCATTAAAGCAGTTCGTACATTGTGACAACCAATTATTTTTGTGGTGCCTAATTATATCATTAGTCCTCGATTGTTTAAAATATATTGCTGACAGTGATGGTTGTGTTGAAAGGTTCTTTGTTGACAAAGATTTAATGATTTAGATTATATATCTGAGAGTGATTGCTGTTTTGAATGGTTCTTTGTCGACAAACAATCTTTGGTCCCGAGAAAATAGACAGGAGCATTGTGAATCACATTCAAAAATAGCTATGGCCATTATATCAGATAGACATTATTCGATTGAGCCAATTATAGTAAAATGTGGTCATGTGGGATAATACTGTTATAAATTAGTGATTGGGAATGAAAGAGATATGTGCAAAAGTTGAAGTCTTAAAATAGAATATTCACGTGGCCAAAGAGTATTAGTATTATCCCACATGACCATACTGTTATAAATTTGTGATTGGGAATGCAAGAGATATGTGCAAAAGTTGAAGTCTTAAAATAGAATATTCACATGGTCAATATTATTACACATTTGTGATCAGGAATGCAAGAGATATGTGCAAGTTGAAGTCTACAAATCTAGAAAATTCGACGCGCTTAAGTTGAAGTGTTCAAGTAGAAATTTCATGCGGCCAAAGAGTAGTACTGTCTGGAGTTACAAAAAGAGAATATCCTTCATGGGTAGGTTTCCTTGCTCTTCAAAGTTTGAAGGGCTCAGGTGCGGGGCCTGGATCGCCAACGAGGATATGGCTCTCTGCGAATACATTCGAATTCATGGCGAAGGTGGATGGACAAATCTACCGCAAAAAGTAGGTGAATCTCACTAAATCTCTACTAGTAATTAGAAGGTGTTCTACAGATCTCTGTTTCTGTCATTCTGTGTCTAAAAACTGTGAAAAAAATGAAAAACGGGCATAAATATATATATGTTGAGTACTGACATCTAGCCAGAGGTATCCTGGTTTAAAATGGAGGAGCTACCGTGTATATCGAGAGGTAATTAAATAAGTAAGGACAAATTGTGTTGTAGGTCTTATGCGGAGTGGAAAGAGCTGTAGATTGCGTTGGCTGAATTATCTTCGTCCCGATATTAAACGCGGCAACATTTCCTCTGATGAGGAGGAACTCATTATTCGGCTACACCACCTTCTTGGCAATCGGCAAGTGGAATTCCCCTTCATTTTTTTTGAAGAATTCATGGATTCCCATGCAGTTGACGTCTCTAAATTTCGAAGTATTAATGTCATAGCAATCAGCACATGGGTTAATTGTAACATAGAGTGTATATTATGGATGCAAGTGGTCGCTGATAGCAGGAAGATTGACAGGAAGAACAGATAATGAAATAAAAAACTACTGGAACACTTATCTGGGCAAGACGATAAATCTCAAGGAGAGGTCGGCAACTCCTTCTCCCATAAACATGCACTTGTTCAAACCCATCCCCTCGAGAATAACAACAACAACAGAGGAGAGACATCCTCCAATCAGTTATGGCAATATTAATGAAGCATTCCCATTGTCTGTAGCTACGAATTCGTCTCTCTCATGGAGTGACCAACTTCTGAGCAATTCAGATAATCTGCCTGAAAAAGAAGGTAGAAACTGTATCTGTCATATGACCAGTTTAGCCAGACAGCGATCACCACATTGGGATGATTTTGCAGGAGAGACAGCTAATTTGGGAGAGAATTCATTTGATATGAATGAGCTGTTCTCTACCAATTGTTATATGTTCTCGTCTCCATCTGGTTTTGGAATAGAAGAGTTGTTGGAGGAGTCTCCATTGGCTGCATTAGAGACGAATGAGTTTCATGAAGGCAATATCACCGCCGTAACAGTTTTTAATGGTCTAGTAATTCCACCGTACACGATTTTGTAACAGTTTTTTGAAGTCCATAGTTGAAGAAATCTAACATTGAGATTTTGTAGCAGGTAAGTTTTTATCGGATTTTAATATTTTATTTAGAAATCCAAATTTTGTGTTTATTTAAATAGCGATTTTGAATTTATAAATACATTCATTGTCTTAAATATAGTACCCAGATTATGTAAATTTAAACACTGAAATTTTAAAAATTTATTAAAAAAATTTACTGTGAGCATTTAGGTTATGTGAAAAACTTTTTAGGTTAAGCTTTAATAAGACTTTTTCGATATTAATTAAAGCTGAAGGCAAAATGGTGGAATGTTTAGTTTTGTTTAGTAAGATTTAGATGGGATTTGGAAAAAAAAATTGAAAATAGTGTTTAAACTTATTTAATGATTTAAACAATACAGAAAAAATTCACCAAACTCACCTACCCACATACAAAATGGTCGAATTTTAACCTGGTTCACTAGTTTGACCTGAGCAATTATTTAATGTCAGCTTTTGTGCGCTTAATTTGAGTAAATAATGGAGTTCAAAAATCTAATTGTTGCATCATTAAAAACTGTTACGGCGCTGCATCTTGCTTTGATGAAACTCATTCGTCTTTACGGCTACTCCTCGAACAACTCTTCTAATCCAAAACTCGGTGGAGATAACAATTGGGAGAGATTAGCTCCTTCATACCCAATGAATTCTCTCCCAAATTAGATGTTCCTCCTGTCCCAGATTAATAGTCTTAATCTCTTGCATTCCCAATCACAAATTTATGACATTTTTTTGAAAATGTTTTATTACCTATCATTTTGGCCACGAGTTTTGAGTTTAAATTGTAATTAAGGGTAGTTTCATGTATGGGACTTCTGTTAATTTTAAAGTTAAATATTTGGACACAAGTTTCAAGTTTAAATTAACGTTAAGGTCAGTTTCATGTATGATACTAGTGTTGATGTTAAATTTTACTTTCCGTGTAGATGATGCAGGAGCACTTGCTCTCATGGTCAAGTGTTAAATGTTAATCAGACCTTAGGGCATAGACATCAGCCCAAGGAGGGGCCATTGTAAAAGTTTATATCAAAAGTGTTTATATTTTAGTAAGCATAGATAGGGAATATGCTTAGTTGTAGGTGTCAGTTTATGATCAAGATTATGTAACCAATCCCTAAAAGAGAGAGATGACTAGAGTAAGGTGGTAGCTTGTTTTTAAGCTAGTAGTTGAATGAGTCATAGAGGAGTAATTATTGGTTTTCTAAAAATAGAGTTAGTGGCTGAATTTTAGGGGTTAGTCGAAGAGCTGGAAAACGCTCTCTTGGAACGGAAATTAGGAATCTAGAAAAGAAAAAGAAACTCTCGAGAAGGGGGAGGGAAAGAACTCTCGAAAGAGGGGAGGCAGAGGAGTTTTAGGTTTTTTAGAGATGCATGTACAGTTTTATTCCTAAATGAAAAAGCAAGTTCATAATATTTTGGGCTTTGCCTCTGTTACGTTTGAAAGGCACTGAATTTGAGAATTTGATGAACATATGAATTTGAGAATTTGATGAACATAGCACCTGTATGATTGGTTGATTGTTCTTTACATTCGATGTAAAATGTGTTTGAGCTATCCAGAGGAAGGTTTATAGTTCTGTGTATAACTGTATACGTGCAGGTTTATTAATTTAGGGCTGGATAGACTTGCAGTGTTTTCAGTTTTGCAGAAGCCTAGTAATGGCTTGAGTAATCTATGAGGAAATCGCACGTTTATGTTTAATACCTGAAGCAAACATCTCGGTGAAACAAAGTATGAGCTCTGAACGCGAAGATTGGAAGACAGAGACAGCAGCTATGCCAGTGTCTCTGTAATGCGATGGTGTAATCGAATAGTCCGAAGAATGGACAGAGAGCATCGGCCCTGTATATTTCAGAGTGGCAAGATGATTATGTATTGATTAAATACTAAGTCGGTGAGTGGAGGAAGACGACCTGATAGATGAGATAATGAAGGACGGTGGTGATAGCAAACTTGAGCACGATGCCATGTGTAAACTGGCTCAAGAAGTTGCTCTGCGAACATTATGAGTTCTGAGTGTGTAAATCGGAGGGCAGAGCACGAGATTTAAAACCCAGTTGCAGTGTGAAGATTGTCGCCACGAGAACACAAGAGGTTTCATGCGTAGATGTGTGGCAGAAACAATGTATTGACTGTGTAGCAATAGTGATCGAAGGGTGGAGGATCGCTGGAAAATTCGTGTGGTGAAAACGCAGACAGAGTACTAAATTTGATCGACGGTGGCTGAGCGTTTCCAATGGCATATCGATGGTGGAGAAAGACTTGTTGACCTGTTCACGGAATTGAAGGTGGGGGTTAAGGTGAAGTGCCTTTGCGCATTGCGATGGAGGTATGGTCATAAGTGTTGGGTCAGATGCAGCCCTGTCATTGCGATGGGGATTCAATAACCAAGGTACAAGTAGTAGAACCCTATGGTGTGGAACAGGGCGCCAAATGCTGGAAGTTGCAGCACGTGTATATTAAGCGCTAAAGGAGTGAACCACTAATGTTTTAGTGTAGTCATATGAACGTATATATGACTTACAGTCAATTGAGCTAAGCAACAATATTTGGTGCTAATGAATGGCGAAGGCTGCCACATATGGAGGTAAGTTAAAATTAGAAAAGGATCACTAGTCTTAACTCTCTATGTGAATCAAATGTTGTTTTATGTGAACACAGCAAGCTCGAGAGGTATGCTTTAATAGTTTTGCATTTATACGAAGAGCTTTTAGTGGATTTAAGGTAGGATAAGAGCACTAAAGACATGAAGAGAATCCAAGTGAGATCTAACCCTTTTAGTAGGGCCTTGTGACCTAAAAGAGGGTGTGTAAGTACAAAAAAAACACACTAGAGAGATCCTCGGGTATGGGCAGGCTTAGTATTCGACCTGCATCAGTAGACCTTTTTTTCTATTTCTAAGAAAGAGGAACATATAAATACGGCAAAGGATGGACATTTTTCCGATTCCTAAGAAATAGGAACTATAATATATATATATAGGCTGAGATAGGAACTATAATATATATAGGCTGAGTATGAGATACGACTCCACTGTAGACATTTTTTCGAAAGAGTAGCTAACATATAAATACGTTAGTTTCTTTTTAAAGCCAGGAATCACACCAAAAACCCCCTTAGATATTCTGAGCTTTCCTTTCACAGGAGGAAAAACTTACTGATACGTTTCCCCTTTTAGGGGAAAAAGTTGAGGGTACATTTTCCCTTGACACTATTTCATCTTTAATTTGAGGAGCTTCTACTTGTGCTGCATCTTAAATTTTAATATTGATTATTTAGGGTGGGGTAGGCTATCCAATACGAGGTTATATAATTGGGTGTTTGGAAGAAAGGTCGAGTTGTTAAGTCTTTGTTTAAATACGTTTTTTAAGGGTTAACCAATGAGTCAGAAAAACTGTGTCCTATTCCTGCTGCTCCCGTTCTTGTTTAAACTTTAGGGTTTAGCTGTGTCCCGTTCCTGCTAGTCAGGGTCACACATCAAAAAATTCACGAACAGAAAGTCAGGGAATTCCAAACCAAAACACTAATAATACATTTACAAAAGTTCCTAAAAAACCCTTCAGCCAAAAGAATAAAATATTTATTTATCCTACTCTCTGACAACATCACATTTTACTGCTCTAATGGCTATAGCTATTTTTGAAATTTCAAATCCTCGTCACTTATCAAATGAAAATTTGATAACACTTCATGTTTTTATAAAACATGGCCCATCATTTTTATCATTTATCATTTTTAAATTTACACAAATTCATAAAGGATGATGTAAATGTAACTATAAATTTTTCAAATCTTAAAACATCAACCATATTTCAGTTTTCTTTTTTATGAAAAATCATGAATATAAAAGGTATTAAATAAAATAGCTATCTATAACTTATCAAGCTTATATTTCGTCTATATTATATTATATTATATTATATATATATATATATATATATATATTAATGACTATTATATTAAATATTTTTATGGAATGCTAATATATTATATTATATATATATATTAATGACTATTATATTAAATATTTTTATGGAATGCTAGTAGGCAAGCTTGGAAAGATTTGGAAGCAATACTACACTTGGGGTGCTCATCATCAGGTCTATTAATTCTACACGTTTTAAAAGCATGGTACAATAGTACTAGCCTCTTTGAAGGCCACTACACTTCTACTTTCCAGTGTGTAAATCGGTGCCTTTCCATGTTGCACAGTTTTCCTCAAGAATCTGTAATCATAAAATCAAGGCAAGTAAATATGGAGAGGGAAAATTGGAATGTGCGTTTCATTTTAGCGGTGCTGTGCAAAGTGACCAATGTAAGAGTGGAGCAGGAGGTATTATCCATATTTCAAAGAAGAACAAGTATGGTTTAAAGTTGGTTTGGAATTTAGATTGAACAACTTTGTAGAGTTAATGGCATTTTAGTTTTTATTAGATTTCGAAATAAACTTAAAACCATAGTAGCATAATTCGTTCGTATTGGTACTTCTTGTATGGAAATTCGGAATAAATTCGAATTCGTCATTAGGTGTAGGTTTAATACTAATATGGATTATTAGTAGAGAATTAAAATTTAAAAACCAATTTAAAGAAAGTAAAAAAAACATTAATTATTTAAACACTATAAAACACAAATACCATTCAATTTCATGCTTACTTATTAAAATAATTATAAATAGGTAGTTTTAGTCTCACACACTTCCATATCCGAGGTTGTTGAGATTTTATATATATTTTTTTAAATATATGTTAAATTTTATTATAGAAATGTCTATGTATATTTATGGTATATTTGCAAATATTTGATTAAAAATATTATATATAAGCAAGCTACTTCCGTATTTTATTCGTACTAGATATTTGCATTACGTATTTTTTCCATATCGAATCGTATTCGTATTCTTACTCGAATTATGCTACTATGGTTAAAACTACCTAGTCTTTGGGAACGCAAATACCATCATAGATTGGATTAAGGGAAAAGGCCTACTATAATATTTTCTTGGGACTTATTTGTTAGAATCAATGCTTATATAGTAAATTGTGTAATACCATTGGTACGTGAGTTGGTTCTAGGTTGGGGTAGTTATCTAGATCCACTATTCTAGGATCTAGATCATTCCTCCAGTGCTATAAATATGTAACCATATAAAGCATTTACTAATAAAGAAATATATTATATTGTGTCAATCTATTGTCTAATGGCTGTTTTGTAGATTCATAATTCTAACACGTATATAGGAAAAGGAATTCCAAAGCATATCTAAGCAGGGAATTAGATCTGATGCAAGGAGAATAGCATATATTGCAAGAAGAGAATGGACAAATTGAAGTTATCCCTGAAACGTTTTGTTGAATACGAGTTGTAAAGTAGCTTGAAGGCGATTAGGTAAATTAAATATTTTTTCCTATTTCGGACTAGGAAATCCTTTCAAGTGAAGAAGTGCATATAAATTCTTCAAAAAATAAAAAGTAAATAGTGGAACACACACACACACATGCAGATTACCATGGAAACCCTTAACTTGGAAAAAAAACATAGATTCATACCTCTATCTTCTTCATTGTAGTAACATCACCATTCACAACACAATATTTAGATATTTTGTTACATCAAAAGCCTTTATTTATCATACCAAACTATATTACAACCATAGTCCATTGATAGCATTATATACAATCTGATGTTCTCAAATGAGGGCCACCAAAACCCTCTTGTAGTTTAGTTGTACTAGCATTTTCAATATTCCCATAGGGAAGAAAGTATCACCTAAAGCACAACCTAGACCTAAAATATATTGGTGGAATTACGATGGGTGGATGCAACTCATTACCTATTGTTACCTTAACATCCAAGCAAATATTATGTGTGGAAATAGATAGCATGCAATAGTTATTGAATAGACACCATCATCATTAAATTAGATAGAGATGCTACCTTAACATTCAAGCAAATATTATGTGTGGAAATAATATTTGATCCAAGCAAATATTATGTGTGGAAATAGATAGCATGCAATAGTTATTGAATAGACACCATCATCATTAAATTAGATAGAGATGCACAAGATCCATAATCAGATAACATAGTAGAATAAATATACACAACATCCAGACACATTGCAAATTAAACATAAATTTTAAAAGAGAACCCCAAAATGTGCTCCTTTTATTCATAATCTCCAAATACATTAAGGATCCACAACATCACCCCAGATGATCCTTATACATATCTTATAAGAAGGAATCAATATAAACTAGATACCTAGAAACTCACAGCTACTACCCTCAGCATACAAACAATGTATCATAAAAAAAAAAGCTACATTCACCAAGCAACCCTTTCTTCTAAAGCCTTGAGTGTTTTTTATACAAAACTAATTTCTAAAGTTGACTATGTTAAGACAATTATAAAAAATGATAAGGATGACTAACTTGATCCATTAGCTAGGTTCTTGCATTGATTATGTTTCATAATATTAATGGTCGATAGTTGACTTACACCACATTTATTATATCTTTACCACATCTTTAACACTAATCCCTATGTTCATTCATTGATCTTCTATGTCCATTCATCTTTAAATATTTTTTATCCAAAACCAAAGGGACCAACAAGCCTCAACCGCAATCGTTAACTCATCCTTGAGTTAATGGTTCTACTATGCCTACCCTTCAAACAAAGGGGACAACTTAGAAGTGACATGTAGGGCCCACTCGAGAAAAGACACGAAATACTCCAATTGCTCTTACCAAGATTCATGGAATTGTTAGTAAGCAAACTAATAGAATAAATAGTATAGCTACAATTGATGTACTCTATAGTCAAGATATGATAGTTAATGGAGGAAATGTCAATTTGGCAAGCACTCAAGGGACCACTATCATTCATGTCGTCATTGAGTGAGTTCCATATGCATTTGAATAAGTTGATGGAACTATGACAGTCAATAAGAGAATCCTAAATCATGTTTCTTGTATCATTATTCCGTACTATATGATGGAATTCCCAACCAACACCCTATTTTTGGTTATTGAAGATTCCACTTCCAAGGGGAATATGCCTTCTCAAAATGCAACTATTTCACTCATGATCCCCATAAGGCATCTTATATTCATGGAACTATAAGCCAAGGTGCATGCACCTTACTATTAAAAATTGGAGAAGGGGTCACCAAATCCATGTCATGGACGAGCATGAGATTGGGGAGATGAGAACACTAAAGAGTTTGAAACATTACCTTCTACATAGCAATGAATTCACCTTTGTCACATCCAAATTACTCTTGATCTTTACTCAAGGAAAGTAAATATTTGCTAGTAAGTGTACAGTCAAACTCTAGTGGAATTCGTATGACATTTGGAAATGTTACTCATAGTTGCATTGACAGAGATACCACATAAAGGGATGAATATGAAAGGAATTACACATATATAGACAAGAAATATGGTGACAAAAATTACCACTACATAGAATTATAGTTATATATGTGGAAAATAGAGTGTCGAGCAAGTGGAGAAGAAAATTACATAATAGCCATATGTCAAATTATGATTATATATAGAATACAATGAAGCATGTGAAAGGTTTGCTAGGATATTTAGACACTTATGAGTTATTTAATATCAATGTGTTATAATATATCTTTAGGTAAAGTGTGTTTCTTTAGTATGCATTAGAATGCATTTGTACATATGTAATCCGATGGTCACAATATGTTCTAGAGATAGAATGATCCAATGATTCAGACTCACCTTGATCTTCACAACCATTAATACGTGACTTAACACTCGATTAGTCCATGATCTATATTTAAAGAGAATAGAGGGTCATTTTCTAGTTGATCGTTTATGAGAATCTCATTGCAACATTAATTTTATTTTGCATAGTAATATTTCCTCAAGTATCTATTTGGTTGGGGTCATGGAGTGTTTCCCTCTTCGAGGGTTTAAACCATGTAAAAAATCGGTGTGTTGATCTTTGATCTGTTTGTGTGAGAAGTTTATCAAGGTGTTTGGTATTTTGGAAATATCCAGTGATAGTCGAACATGATATCAAAGCTCTTATGAATTCCACTTCCATTGATGATCTAGATCTTGAACCAATGTTGCCTACATATTTCTATGCAATTTTGGGCCAAGAGATATGTTCACTTGCATTTGGAGCTTTGTTTTCAATTTTAGTCTCACTGAAGAAAGGTTTTCGTTTGCCCAAGATACATATGTTTTACCAGATCCATAGGTACACTAATTACAATTACATATTTTTTTCTCATATTATTTCATATTTATGATTTTTTTTGCCATTATTTTTGGGTTTTTACCTCTTCAATCTATGTATTCTCTTTGTCATGCACTCTGTGCAAACTTGGCAAATAAAAAATAGAGTGGAAATGGTTTTCTTTAGTACATATGCTCTTTGTTGTGCGCTTTGTGTGAACATGGTAAACCAGAAATAGTGAGAAAACTTACATTTCTGGGAAATCTAACCAAGTACTAACCCCAAATCTGAAACATTTTAGTTTTAGAATTTCGTTTGTTTTTTTTGGATTGTTGTGTAGAGTGCCTTGCCGGCCAAAAAGCAAGATTTTTTGGGTATCATTATCTTCCAACAACAACAACAACCAATACTCCCATTCTCCTCCATAATATTACTAAGTGTTTTTCTTAGCTCACTTGGTTGAAAGTTACTTTAAAATTAAAAAGTCTTGGGTTCAAGTCCTTCTTTTTGTTACTTTTTGTAAAAGTTCATGTAATTTTAAGTTATAAAGTAACTATATTGTAAAAGTGCTTCCCACTTGTTTTATAAAAGTGGGTCACTCCTTTTGAAGCAACTTATTTGTAAAAGTGAAATTAAAGGAAAATTCAGTTAAATGGAGGATTCTTTACTGCATTCATAGCATGGGTCAACCTTTTCCTTCCACGTGGCTTCTTTGTTCCCTTTATGCCTTTCTTAAAAAGGGCATAACTTCCTGTTGGTCGGATTTTCTGTCTATGGCCAACTTAAGGGGAACTAACCCACACAAGGCACTTAAAACAACCCTCGGTATGTTTAGTATGGCTAATTCCTGCAGGTTGTGGTCCTTCTACCATCTGAGTTTCACTCTCTTAAGGAGAATGCTATTATCAAAACTCAGAAAAAATCTATCATAAACTAATTAATTAATAAAAAAGGTTATACTAAACCCTATTGAAAACTTTTAAGTTAAAGTGATCTATTTAATCTACATTTTATTTTAATCTACCTCTGCTCTCTAAAGGAGAGTCTTTGTTTCAAGTTTTTAAAAAGTGATTATCAAAAATACTTTAAAAAATAACAAAATAACTAACTTATAATATTAAATCTATTTAACAGTTGTTAAACTAAACTAAGGAAATTAAGCTAAAATTAAAATTTAATCTAAACTACATAATCCTATCTTGGCCAAGAGCAGATTTATCATCTATATTAACAGTCTATTGACTATATAAGTAACAGAAAGTTAAAAATAACTATAAAAGTAAAACAATCACAATTAATGAAATAATGGCTTTCTATTGGGTAATGATTTTATGATAAAATAACTATTAATAAAAATTATTTATAGCCTTAAAACATAAAATGTCAATAAGCAATTAACATTAAACATCTAAGTATTTGAATCTAAGAATAATGAACCAATCAATAGAATACCTATAAAAATACAGATTAATCAATTAACAAGTTAATTGATATATAATATCACACAGTAAAGTTTTATTAATAGAAACTTAATAAAATGACAAAGATGATACTTGTCATCAAACACAAAAACTTATTTCTGATTCGAGTAATTCAAACTAAATTCACACAATTATATCACAACATAATTGCAAATGAATCAAAAATAGGTGGTCAATATAGAGAAATATATATATATAGATATATGATTCAAAAACTGAACATGGAAATGATACCAGTTTTGCAACACCCGCTTAATAGCATCCAGGAAAGAAATCCAAACTGACACTTGCAACAAATTTTATGTCTTAACTTCAATATACAATCTTCTCAATCAAGTATTCGAATCCCTTTTCAAGTGATTCTTCACAGTATATATAATAAAAACTATTTAACTATCTTGAGTATTCTATGCAACTAAACTCTAAAGATAGACATACAGTTTCTAACAGCTGCCAAACAATTAAATCAAATGATTCTCATACCATCTACGATCCAGAATTCCTTAAAGAAATACATCTGGAACTTAAAAACGTTGTAGTGAATAATTGTTTTAACAGATGTCAACAGGATTTAAAGTAACATCATCGACGAAACTGAAATGGATCCACGCAAGACACGAGAAACACCTAGCAACTAGCTCCTCGAAAGGGTAAACTATTCCATTGTCTGGTAGAAAAAATTTCGTGAGGGTAACAACATCAAAATCAAAATACATCCAGCAAAGCCACCTGCAAAACCAAGTAACTATGTATTAAATTTCTCATTAAAATACATTCAATAATGAAACAATAATAATAAATTTTAAAGCAATTCCCACATAATCTATGATTCTGTGGGTATGCTAATCACATTACTCATTACCTATCAAAATCGAAAGCATTTTTAACTGTAACGAGAGAAATTTTAAGTCGAAATATGTAGCTTAGTAGCTCTTCGTGCTTCAGATAGCTTGGCCTGTATTTTCACAATATTAAGCTTTTGTCTCTCCTCTTGTTTGATCAGCCTTTGATTAGCTACAACTAAGTATTTTTTAACAGCCTTATATTTATCCTTTTTCAATTTTAGCTCTTGCCATCTGTTCACCCATAATAATAATTCATCCTTGATGGATTTAATTTCCTCTTTCATATCCAACACATTTGAATATGATTCCTTCAGCTCTGTTTCTAATCGTGACACTTTATCCTTAAGAACTCTTTTACAAGTTCTGCCAAAAATATTTTCACTTATAGCAGATGAGGAATTACCTGTAGATGACGGCATAGGATTAGTTCTACATGGAGATAGCCCTTGAGTAAATCCTTTAGGCGAATCAGGCATAGTATCGTTTTCCTCATAAATCTGCCCGTTACACCCACCAGCGTGAGCAATTTCATGATTTGGAGAAATATCTTCCTCATCACTAACGATTTCGACTAATGGGTTTTCTCTTTATTGTCGTATTGTTGCAGGAGTCACTATCGTGGTCATACTACGGGTGAACCGTCGTGTGGTTACAGAAGTTGATTTTATTGGTTCAAATTTACCTTCATTGCAACATGCAGTCGCTAGTTAAGTTTTTGTGTAGGTAAGTCATTAATTTGCACAAGATGAGAGACAATAATTTCAGGAGTAATCCCATCCCTTATCAACCCATCTCCCGGATATTTTACTGGAATAGGATTACTCACCCCTGTTCCTTCTGTATTTGCATCTGAATTTGACACGGGGGCTTCACCAATAGAAGATTTCTTTCTCTTCTGCTGAGACATGGATCTAATAGGAGGCCAAATTTGATTTTGACCAACGTCATTCTCAACCAAGAACAAATCCCAATTTTTGTTAATTAAAGACAGTTGATACTGAATCAAGATTTGTATTAAACCGTGATGAAAAAGGCTGTGATCTTGATTACCAATTGTACTCTGAACTGCTTGTGCCATTTTTTCTAAACTATTGAATAGAAAACATGGTAAATTCAACCTAGCTCCCCTGAAGGCCATTAAAATCCTTAAATTATAATAATGCACAAAAGAGTAACGCCCATCACAGGTTATGTACCTGATAATCAGTTAAAGCAAGAGATTCCATTGGGGTTTAAGATATTTAGCAGGGAACCCAAATTTTTCATTGAAACCCTCGGGAAAAGGCAGTAAAAATTGTTTCCACTTGGCTTTGTTTATCTCCCCTCTTTGGAACCATTTCTCACCAGTCTGCGGTAGCTTTGTTGCTTTGGCTACGAAATCTTCAGAGAGAACCAATCACAAATCCCCAACTTGTGCAATGTTCTCTTTAAGGGAAAGAGACAATCTACGAGTCACCTCAATATTATGACCATCGAATCTCCTGAAAAAATATCCCCATCCGACCTTATCGATTAACAGAGCTACCTCTGGTTCAATATTGAGCAACTCACGTGCCGGTTCAAACCTGCACAAAGGTGCCATCGTGGCTATACTAGGAAGACAATAAGGGTAATGGTATTTTCTTGTCAAGACTATACACCAGGTTAACTCTTCCTCCTCTCGCGAAAACCCTAAATTCCATATCTTGCACTTCCAAAACACAACTAACTCCATTCCAAGGTTTTGACGAACAGGTAAATGGTGTGAAAAACAAGACCATAATGATACGAAGAGTGAAATCATAATACAATACATGTATCATAAATGAGAGTGATCTTCAAGTCTTCGTGAATGTAATGAAATAACATGACTTGTACTCTCGATCAACAAGTGTCCAAGATGCAATGATTCATGTATCAAATCCGAACTAGGATAGAAACCATATGTTGTTTTCATAATTTTGATTTGCATAGTTGTCATAATAGTCATCATTTAATTCTAATTGATTTTGATTATTGTTTTGAGCATAAGTTTCAACATAATTCAATTTGCATGGGTGATCTTAGACATAGTTTTGGTTTGCGCCTTTGTCATATCAGCTAGGGCATCATCCGAATCATGATTTAATTAGGCATAGTTATCACTAGGTTTTTTAATATTTAATGTTTAAGGCATAGTTTAAATAATTTTCATGTTTTAATTTATAGCAAATTTACATCAATATATAAAACATGAAGTAGATTATTAATATTCTACCTAATCGTTAAAGATCAAAATAATGAAACCCTAATGAAATTTAAAAGATTTAAACCATGAGAAAACTGTAGAGAATGATAAAAATCAAAAATCATATATGCAAGACTTATCTTAGCTGCGAAATAATATTACTAGGTTATATTCAAAATTCAATGAAGAAAAACTGATTATATAAGGGATTTGATTTAGCAGCTGCTAAAGGAATTTTCAACGATAACTCCAAAACTTCATAATAATATTCTTGCAAATGATTTTTGCCAATGTAATAGGTGTTTCAAGATTAAGATTACCTTCATAATCATAGATTCTGAAGGCACTCTCTATAAATTTCTCAAGAGTTTATAAGGATATATACCGTTCACCATTTTTTATTGATTAAACAAGTTACCAAAACTTAAGAAAAATGCCTACCAAGCCCGAGCATATGCATGGCCTCCAAAGCACAAAAATAATATGCATGCAAAACAAATAAAATATGTCTGCCATGGCTAAGTAAATATGCCCTCCAAGCATTGATTAAAATGACTATATGCTAAGGGAAATGCCTGTGGAAGCCAAAAGAATGCATGTCGCCACTAATAAAATGACCACCATGGAAAAATATGCCCACACAAGATTGTGACAAATGTGCCATGTCAAATATTCCCACACAAGCTAAATCAAAATTCCCATGGGCCATGCAGAAATGCCCTCTAGACATAGAGAAATGTTCTCATGCTCTAGAGTATCACTTAAAATGCCCACACAAAACTTCCAAAGAGCAATTTCATGCTTTCAGTCATGAAATTATTCAATCGGTGACTAAAGAAACATATCGTGAAATTTTGCCACAATACATAAGTTGGATCTATAAATCAAAAATAATATTTTGTGTTTCACAAGTCGACCTTATTATGATGGGCCCACAAGTGCACTCAAAGACCCGACAAAAATCATATAAATCTATAATTGAATTTGGAGATTGGGTTATGGAATGAAGAAGTGAGTTGATCTAAGCAAAGGTACATGAGAACAATGAAGGAACAACAACCAGGATGAGGAGGAATGAAGACTAGCAAGGATTGGTTCTAAGGGATCTGTGGCGGAGTTCAAGGTATGTATTTGGGAAATTTGAAGGGTTGAGCACAGGTTCAAGAATTGTTTTTTCACTTATTGAGGATGACTTGGATTATATTTAAGTGTGAACAGTTCTGGTACAGAAACAAATGAGTGTCATAGAAACTGACTAAGGTTACAAAAATTCATGTACGCCACAGAAAGGTAATTGAAATGTTGCATAGGAGTTGACTACGAGACATGTGAAACAACTATGTCTTGTGTGATTGTCTTCAAGGAATAACAAGGCAAGAGCATATTTGAAGCATGTTTTGAGAATAAGAAAAGGGTTGTCCACGAATAATCTATGACAGGTTTGTGATATGAACTTGTTTTAGGGTCGCAAGGTGGTGCAGGGGAGAGGATTGGTGTCCTCATCCAAACAGGTTGGTGCCTGGTGTGTAAGTCAATGCTTACATAGAAGGTTGGTTCCTTCATTACTTGACATATTGGTGTCTTATTTGTAAGTTGGTTCTTACAGAGGATTGGTGTCCTCATTTGACAAGTTGGTTCCTACAGATTGCAAGTTGGTGCTTGCACAAGGGATTGGTGTCCCTCATAAAGTTGTAACAAAATTGTGATTGTTATAGTAAACATTTGTTATGGTGAACTCATTTCATAATCTTTCAAAAACTTCACTAGAGACATCATTGACGAAGAATAGAAAGCAGTCATCTATACTAGACCTAAGATAATTTCATTTTCGGACTCGAATCAACAGTATTTAAACAATCTAATACTTTTATCAAAACCAATAGCTCAGAGGAAAGTGAAAATAAACACAACTCCATTAAAGATTTCCCAACAGCATAGTTAACACATGACAGAGGTTGTATTATTTCCCATTTAAAGTTTTCCAAAAACACGAAAGGTCTTTTCCCTCAAACATCCAAAGGTATAAAGACCAACTCAAAGTTGGTTCTAACGCTTCAGTAAAAACCTACTGAGCCGAGCATTAAAAATGACTAAGGATCAACCTCTTACATCACGACATCAAAGCAAGTCAAACTAAAAACTTCGTAGTCGGCCATCACTGAAATAGGACGAATGTTTCCAACTCTCAGCATACAGCAAATACCATCCAAGGCACCTACGAGGTTTGTTGTGAACCACCGGAGCTTACCAAGAAAACTGTAGCAATGTCAAATTTCCTATTCTTCACACAGCAACCTCATTCGAGTGGGTACCTGTCAAAATATGCAGTGGAAGGTTAAAACAAGATTATGTAGGACCAAATCAAGTATTATAGTATTATGTTACAGTTCTCGAATATTTACCTTTAAAATTTGCATTCCGAAGTATCAATCCACTACACCATCAAACAATGAAGCAAATTGGTGTTTTATAGCAACCCTAAAGCTATCATAGTAGACCAATCTCAACCATAGAGAATCGAACCCTGTCCGAAAACTTATGCTACATTGGAATAAGAAAACCCTGTCACTATTTTGGTATCGTGGCTCAAGTGCAGAAGGCTAAATGCCTGTAACTATTTAGAATACTACCACTCACAGGTCGTAAGATCAAAAACCTGAGAGATACTCTCGCCAAACTCTACTTTTTGGTAGCCTATCGGCCTCACCCTAGCGTAACAATGAAGACTGGGAAGTTTGCCAAACATTACATACAACGAGGTTTAGGGTAACAACATCAACGGTCGAGATTTGATGAGATCAATGAGCATGGAGATGCCAACGATGCTATGTTGAAAGCCGAGCAACATTGCATTAATAGCCCATTTATTACATCATCCACAACAGTGCCAACACTGCCTGCCAAGTGAACATTACCGGGTACAGCGTGAAGGAGAGGCGATGCAACAACCTTTCCAGCTAGAAATCTTAGTTATATTATCGATCAAAGTTCACGTGGGTGGACTACGTGGGTTGACAACCAGGATTCCCACTATGGAGTTCGGTCATAACAATTAATACATGATCGTAACTCTGTCAACCTGTCAACAGCATTTTCAATGCACATCAACTCATCACTCTATTAACGAGACTTTGGTGAATACAATAAGATATGATATTAACACTTAGGACAAGAGCATAAGTCATAATATATTTCAATATAATGTTTAAGTCATAACCTTTAAATGGTTTATTTGCATCGTATTCATAGTTTGCATATGATAATATCCGACAGTGCTAACATATAGTTAGGTTTGCACATTATAATCATATCATTGTATAATGAAAACCTTATCATTGTAAAATGTAGCGTAAACTTTATATAGCCCCAAGTTTAAACTTAGCCATATAATTATATATTATATTGCGAATTCATGGAAAACTAGATATAGTTAGGATGCTAACTATGTACAAGAATATTAGATACATGTACACTATAGCATGCTTATCCAACCCAAAATATTAATATGAATCTATAAGTATAGATAATTGGGTAATACACATTCAACACTAAGTCCTTTGCATAATCATCATACGTACAACATATTAGAGTTGTTAACTATGTATTACAAAGTCTAACGACAAGTGTAATACTATAAGCATAATTTAAATAAGGACGATATTCATTCTTTTACTAAGTTCATGAGTCCAAGCAGAAATCACTATACTTTCTATATATTAACTGTGTATTAAAATGATAAATACATGACATGGAGTAGTCTAAGACTTGTAGACGCCAAGTATGATGATAGTTCAAAGGTGTAATTTTCTACAAGCTTCATAATAGCATACTTAATAGATAGTAGTATCCTTGTTTTAATATTAATGACAGTAGTCTTATGACAATAAATGTAGCATCATAATAGAACTTTTGGATGACATAGAGCGATAACATTGAAGAGCTTCGTAAGACAGTACTTAAACTAGGATCAGAACCATGTATCCATACCTCCAGTCATTGGTGTCACAAGGAAGTACTTAGCATTTTACATTGACGATGAATTGAAAGAAACAAGTACTCTTAATTTATGCTGTCTTATAGGATTTCTTACCTGTGGTCTGCACATGGAAACAAGATTCAAATGCCTTAGCTAAACGTAGCTAAGTAAGCTCCAGGGTGCCTCGTAGAACCCCTTCGTCAACATACAAACAAACTGTCAGCACTCCTTCAAGAATATCATAACAGTACAAACTATAACAGCATGCAATAATAACCAAGAACTTAAACACATTTGTAAACTGTACTAGTATACATAATCATAAAGGATCTTTCATTCAAGAGATTAACATCCGCATAATTCTGAAGTAGCAATTACAATTAAATCATAATTAGTGGAGAAGTACGACGTGTCATCGTTACTAATCATCTTAGTTAAGAAATCAAGTTAACTTATATGTTCTGCATTAACAACTTTGATAATTATTGCTATTATAAATTTTATTTTTTTTGGTATTTTTCGGGATGTTACATATGGTTGCAGAAAGGACATCATGTGAAGGTGACCAGACAGTGTCTGATTAGCTTCAGAGTCGAGGGATTTGAAGACAGTGTATTGTACGACATAATCTCGATGGACGTGTTCCATCTGTTATTATGAAGACCATGGAAATATGATCGGAAAATGATCTATGATGGTCGAGCCAACACAGTCACAATGTGGAAAAATGGAATGCAAAGGACTCTTAAGCCAAAGCCGAAGGATCTAGCCGACAGTAAGTAGGGCGAGAGAAACTTTTCGGAGAAGCGAGTGCTGATGTGTTCAGCGAAATAATTCCACACGGAGGAGGAAAAGCAGTCGGGATTTTTTGCTATCATTCTGAAGGGACCATGTGTCGAGAGGACGAGAATGGCGAAGATTTCGGTTGAAGTCAGAAAGATGCTTGACGAGTTTCAAAGCATAATAGTCGATGAGACACCGACAGAATTGCCACTGACGAGAAGCATATACCATCAGATCGACTTGACTCCAGGGTCGAGTCTTCCAAAAAAAGAACTGCATAGGATGAGTCTGATAGAAGGTGATGAACTCAATCGACAGGTCCAGGAGTTGTTGGACAGGGGATTGATCAAAGAGAGTTTGAGTCCGTGCACGGTACCAACAGTATTAGCATCGAAGAAAGGTGGATAATGGAGGATGTGTACAGACTCCAGAGCTATCAACAAGATCACGATCAAGTACCAATTTCCATTTCCGAGCATGGACAACTTGATGGATTGCTTGAGTGGAGCGAAGTACTTCACGAAGACAGACCTGAAGAGCAGCTATCACCAGACTCGGGTTAGAGAAGGAGATGAATGGAAAACAACATTCAAGACAAAGGAAGGGTTGTATGAGTGGTTAGTCATGCCATTCGTATTGACTAATGCACCCAGTACATTCATGCGGTTGATGAATGAAGTACTGAAACCATTCTTGGGTAAGTCCGCCGTAGTGTACCTAGATGACATCCTGATATTTAGTCGAACCAAGATAGAGCACTTGGGGCACATTCGACAAGTATTGCAGAAGTTACAGCAAGAGAAGCTGATGGTGAACCTGCAAAAGTGTTTCTTCATGAAGGAAGAACTGGTGTACTTGGGATTTGTAATCTCGGGTAAAGGATTGGTGATGGACCCAGAGAAGGTGAAGGAAATATTGGATTGGCCGGAATCAACGAGTACGACTAGAGTAAGTATTTTCCATGGAATTTCTAGTTTCTACAGGAAGTTCATTCGGGGATTGAGTCGTATTTGTGCACCTTTGACAGAGTGCATGAGAAAAGGGGAATTCAAGTGGACGGAAGCAACCCAGCGAGCTTTCGACAAGTTGAAGGAAAAGGTCACTGAGAGCCCAGTGTTAGCACTCCCAGATTTTGAAAAAAATTTCCAGGTCGATTGCGACATGAGTGGAATGGCAATTGGAGCAGTGTTGAGCCAAGAGGGACGACCAATTGCATTCTTCAGCGAGAAGTTGGATGATGCGAAGCGGAAATATTCAGTCTATGACGAGGAATTTTATGTTATTTTCCAAGCATTGAAGAAGTGGAGGCATTATCTATTTCCCAAGGAATTTGTGTTATACACATATCACTAAGCACTGAGGTATCTGAATACTCAGTCGAAGTTGAATCAGCGGCACATGAAATGGGTCGAATTCGTGCAGGGATATACTTTCATGTTGCGACATAAGTCAGGCAAGTCGAACAAGGTTGCCGACACCCTGAGTCAAAGAGTTGCATTTTTTAACACAGCGATAGTTTAGGCAATAGGAATAGAGTCGGTGAAGGTAGAGTATGCGACCGACGATGATTTTGCAAAAGCATGGGAGGCTTGTCGTGAACCGTGTAGTGTCGCAGGACCCCATACTTGGATTATTTTATCCAAGAGGGATACCTATTCAAGGGACAACAATTGTGTATTCCCATAGGTTCCATAAGAGAGAATCTTATCTGAGAGGTTCATAATGGTGGATTAGCAAGTCATTTTGGAATCGACAAGACCATGGCATTAGTCAAAGAGAAGTATTATTGGCCAAGAATGATGACAGATGTCGAAAAGTGGGTTCGACAATGCAGAGTTTGCCAGTTGGCAAAAGGAAGAAGTCAGAACATGGGGTTGTATACATCATTACCTGTACTGAATACCCCATGGGAGAACCTGAGCATGGATTTTGTGCTAGGATTGTCAAAGACGCAGCAAGGGAGCGACTCA